>JBBPTV010000116.1:0-46149 GCA_038094275.1 Tubosaeta brunneosetosa
TGGATCTAGATCTATGCACACTTCCATTTCCATTACAGTCTGTGCATAAGGCTGTGTATGTTTCATCTTTATTATTCTTCCATTCTGCCACACCTTGTGTGCACCTCATGTTTCTCTTATCTTGGCTATGTCCACAGCTTTACATGCCTTTACCTTGTGTTTCTCATTTCTGTGCTGTGCATGGCTATGCCTTCTTATCTATAGGGTTAAGGGTATGCCATATTAGTGACTCATCAGTAGATCCAGTCACAACATGTACATACAGTAGAAGTAGTATATAAAGCCAGAGTGGCTTGCTGGGATTTCTCCCCAGTCAAGTTCACTTTGGAGTTCCTTCTTCATTGGTGTGTTCTCTAAGTGAGTTCCCTCACTCTTGGCAAATGTTGCCACTACATTGAAGTCTTCACATCGAAGCCACTGATGTTGATGTCTACAGTTTCACTCCTTTGAAGTTGTTTCACACTGGATACTAATAGTCTGAACTGGACTCAACTTGGATCAATGTGGATGGACATGGGACCTGATGGAGGTCTTAAGCAACAGATTGACAATACCTAGAATACCTGTAGAATGTCCCCTACAAACATAGAGAGCCAAAGGCTCCTATAGTGCTCACTTAACTCTGGACAACTCCAGAGTGGAGTAGGTGAGAATAGGTGAGCTAAGATAGGAAACACTAAAGGCATAGTAGCACATGCCCTGGAGGAGGCATGAGTGCCATCAAGTGATCAACACAATGCTTGACTCTACTATAACCAGGTAAAGTAAGTCTAAAACAGGTATAGTAAATAGAGCAAGAGAAACACCCAGAGTTGGTGCCACTAGAGTTCTGGAGATGACTGGAGTTTACACTTTGACAATAACACACCTCCTTGTGTCCCTACTCCATCAGTAGCAACAATCTCTTTACAGACCTTGACCCCAATTGTCCCATCACAATCTACCATAGCAACCATGTCCAGACATGCTAGTGCTAGAGCTGGAGCAGCCCCTGCCCCTCCTTCTCCTCCTCCTCCTTAACTGGCAGCTGCCTCGACCCCCACAGCTGGTCCTGCCACACCTTGAGCTGAATTCAAGGCTGCCCTCCCAGCTAAATGCCATTTGATGGATGAAGGCAATGAAAGCATACTTCACCATCAACAATCACTTGTATAACACCACGAATGCCTGCATCATGACCACCTTGAACAAGATGAGAAAGGGTAGAGGCATCCCCTTCTCTGAAAAATGGTATGACACCATGTCCAATGCTGTCATCTCTGCCAACCAGAAGACCTTTGACATCTTTGAGAATGACTTCACTGCCACAATCTATTCTTATGATCTTTGAGTTAGTGTGCATCAAGAGCTCTCAGACCTTGAGCAAAAAACTCACAAAACCTGGAATAACAATGGGTTTCAACAATATATTACAGACTTCCAGAATCTAGCTGCCTGTGCACAGATCACTGATGAAGCTACCCTCATCAATCACCTTGCTAGAGGATTAGATCACCGGATCACCATCATGATCCTCTCCATAACACCTATCCCTGCCACTTCCCAAGAGTGGATTGCCAGAGCCAAAATGTTCCACACCCAAGTAGCTTATATCGACTCTTTGAAGAAAGGAGGTTGAGCTTCCTCTCTCATCTTGTTACAACCCAAGGACTCAAATGCCATAAATGTGGATGCTGTCCAACTCAGAAAACTCTCTCTTGTTGAGCATGCCAAATGTAGAAAGGAAGGTCTTTGTTTCTATTGTCACAAGAAAGGCCATAATGCCACCCAGTGTAAAGAAACCAAACCCTTGTTGCCTCACCTTCAGAACATGCACTCCACCAAAACCTCTTTGACCTCCCTAGCTTCTAGCCCTGTCCCCAAACCCTCAAAGTCTACCTCCCTCCTTGATACTTATATCAACCAACTTTGCACTTCTGGAAAAGAGGAGACTGAAATCCTCCAAACTCTAAAGATATGCTTTGAGGATGATGAAGAACCCTCTGAGGAAAAGATTGCCAGTCTTACCATCCAGGATTTTTGAAAGGGAGGAATGTATCAATGTCTTCTCTTCCCAATGTACTTGTAGGATTACCAAATGAAAGAACCCTTCATTTGCCTGTTTGCTTACAAGTTGGACCAAAAATTGTCAACACTGTTGCTCTAGTTGATTGTGGAGTGATTGGCAACTTTATTAATCCCAGCCTTGTTCCAACCCTTCATATGGGGATCAAATCTCTTTCAAAACCTCTTATGGGATGCAATGTGGATGGCTCTTCCAATCAAAAAGGAGCTATCAAGTAGTGAATGCTCAATTCTCCTCCTTTGTTGATTGTCTCGATTTCATGGTTGTTGCCCTCAGTAAGTAGCAGATCATTCTAGAAATGCCTTGGCTTAAACAATAAAACCCTACCATCAACTGGATTCATGGTACAGTAAGTATTAACAAGGAAACTCCATTCTAGGACACTGTGATACCTCTTTATGAGCATCTGCCCTGGAATGAGATTAACAAGGTCACCCTTTCAACTCAACTGGCCCAACAAGAGGTCAAGAAGGAACAGAATATCCCAACCTGGTGCAAAGATTACAAAGATGTGTTCTCTGAGAAAACCTTTAAAAAACTTCCTTTTCATCAACCTTACAATCATGCCATTGAACTCAAACTGACCTTTGTTCTAAAAATTGCCAAAGTCTACTTGCTTAACCCTGCTGAGAAACCAGCCTGTTGTCTCTTTTTCAAGGAACGTTTGAAAACCAGTTGCATCATTCCTTTAAAATCCCCACAAGCTTCCTTCTTCTTCTTTGTATCAAAAAAAGATGGTTCTCTTCATCCTTGTCAAGACTATTTCTATCTAAACTCTTTCACCATCCAAAATGAATATCCCCTTCCCCTCATCTCTGACCTCATTGACAACATGAAGGAGTCAACCTTGTTCACTAAGTTTAACATCCACTGGATGTTATAGTTTCATTTATTTCACTTTGTGCTTTCACTTTCTTTATCTTATCATGGCAGGATCTTATCAAGGGTCACAGCCATGCTATGCAGTAAGTGCTGACTTGATACATGTTATAGCCAGGCTGCACTATAAGTGCTGACACATATATCCAATCTGATCTATGACTTATTTCATATCACTTGAAACATGTTTCATCTCTTAATTTCTGTTTCTTCCATTCTGCCATACATGCATGTGACTTATGTCTCTTATCTTGGCTGTGTCCACAGCCTTACATGTGTTTGACCCATACTCTTCATTTCAGTGCTATGCATGGCTATGTGTTTTATTTCTAGGGTTTAGGGTATTCCCATATTGGTGACTCATTGCTAGATTAGGTCACAACATGTACATATACTTAGGATAGTATATAAAGGCCAAGGGCTTGCCTAGGATGTCTCCCAGTCAAGTTCACTTGGAGTTTTCCTTCATACTCCTTGTGATTTCATCTTCCTTGGCAAAGGTTGCCACACTTTGATGTCAACAGTTTCACTTGTTTGAAGTCATTTCACTTGAACTTGACTGAAGTTTAAGTGCCAGTCCACAAGCCATACCTCTACCCAGAAGTTAGAAGACTCATTCTGATAGGACAGAGAGTAAGTAGCCAGTCTGACAAGGTCATGGTGAGCAAGCCTATGATGCTAGAGGGACAAATCAAGGGGTAGAGTCATTGCTAGGTATGCAGAATCAGTCACAGACTTAGTAGAACTGTCCAAAAATACAGCATTATTGTTAGTGATGATAGCATGAAAGAGCAAAGGCCCAGGAGGGTGAGTAAAGACCATATGAGTAGAGTTGATATTCACAACAAAGCCAAAGTGGTGAGTTAAATAAAGGACAGAAAGGAGCTTGTTTTGAAGGTCAGCAAAATGCAATACTTGATGGAACACTATAAAACCAATACAAGATGAATAAAACACAGTGCCAATTTGATAGACATTTATCTAGGGGTATAATTGCATAGCCAATGGCAATGGAGTGTCATATAAGAAAAGACAAAAACATTTTTGTCAACAGATGAAATACCCTGAATGTGCGTTTTAAGAGCCTTCATCTAATACAGGCATTACTTATCCCGTTTCAGCCAAGTATCTGGGTCGAAGTTTCCTGGCTCTATTGTGTGGAAGATGTAAGGCCAGCGAATCCATCATATGTACTGCAATTCACCCTCTGCTTTTGTTCTCACCATCATATATGTTACACTTTAGCATTACTGATGAAATGTTGGCTAATGAGGTTCTGCGATCAAACCATGTTTCTACTATTGACTACTGCACCATTGATAGTATGTGAAAATCCCTATCGTATGCTTGAATCATGACTTATGACTCATACAATTCTGGAACAGGAAGGATCCAACTTTCGACGTTCTATGAAGAAAATAGTACACCAGGCTTCTGTTCACTCTTGACAAATACAATTATGTCAATGTGAGCATGTCATGTGACTGTCACTATGAGAGATGGTATAGAGGCTGCACAATGTGTGGAACTGCTAATGAATCAAATCACACCTAAGTCTACTTTCCACATAGAATCAGCATTGAGCTGAAAGGACAAAAGGAGGGTGCTGGAACAAAGACTTGCATTTTTTACATGCTTGAAAATGTTGTGAGTGTTCTGGGAGGCAGTGTGAGTGATGGTAGGAGTAGGAGTAGAAGCTGGAGTGGAAGTAGAGAAAGTGGTCATATTATGGATCACATTCAAGCTGCTGTGCTGGTTTCCCTTCTTTTCCTTGTGCTACACCTTGTAGTTGTGTTTGGCATGCTAGAGGGCAAAGCACTTACAGATACAATGACCAGGCTCATCACAAAAAGTGCAGGGGGCAGTCAGATCACAATGGAAGGTCTCAGCAGGAAGGATAGTATCAGAAGTTGGAAAATGGGCTCTAGGGATTAGGGCAAGGGCAATAATTTATTTTCTCAGTATAAAATATAGCCATGACCTTATTCTTGTTCAGATCTGTTAGGAGCACAAGAGAGGAGGTGAAATGGGAGTAATCAGGCATAGTAAGTAACCAAGGTATATTAACACAGAAATAATGAGGTACAGACTTGATGTCCATGGTAAATAACCAAGGAGGGAACCTCAGTGGACAACAGGCTCTATATGCACTTTAAGTAAATACTGGTAAACAGATCAGCCACAATGCTGAATAAGCATAAGATAAGGGCTCTGAAACTGCACAGAGTGATGAAAAAGCCAGAATGATCTGGGGAAAATTGGATATAGGTATAATGGAGATGGTGAATCAAATGGTGACAACTAGGAAGCAAAATGAGAAGCAGTAAGCCATCAATGAACAATATGAGTGCAAAATAACCAAATCTAACAAGTGGCTAGTCCACTCACTTCCTCAATTCTGAGCTTTTAACAGGGAACTTGTTGTTGCTCCTGAAAACAGATCCCAATAGCAAATAAATGGTTATTACAAAAGTATAATGCCAGACTAGTTGCTAGGGGATTTACACAAGTATCTGGCATGAATTATATAATATGACATTTGCACCAGTTGTCTGATTAGAGACAATCTGCACAATCATTGCACTAGTGGTTGCCAATAACTGGGAGATCCAGCAGATGGATGTTCAAAGTGCCTACTCAAATAGTGCTTTATAAAGGCATGGCTCACACATAACCCAACTCACACCTAAGCTCAAACAGGTATCAGAATAGGTCATATGATAGAGTATGAGGTATGCCTCCATACCTGTGGATACAAAGCAATTCTTGCCAACCCTTTGTGGAAGTAGAATGGTAGTGCATGGTCCCATCATGCACAATGTTCACATCACTGTCCTAGTTGTTCAAATGCATGTTCAGGAAATTGTGGACTCTTGAAATCTGCAGAGAAAAAATTCTATGTTCAGCCACCCACAAGACAAGAGGTAATGGAATACCTGCCCATCTCAGAAGCCATAAATGAGCTTGTGTGACTTGGATATCAGACTATTGCTGATAATGCTGGGTAAGCTGTTATGTGTGTCATATGATAGTCATTCTTCCCTGATGATTTTGTTAATAGTAGTAGAACCTCTGTCAAAGAGGCAGAAGTGGAGAAGTCAATGGATGTAGACAAGAAAGCTCCAATGAAGGTGGATGATGACTTTGATGTAGATATGGTTATGGACAAAGATAATTCTGAAGATGTCCAAGACAGATTCAATCTTGGACATGGCATGGCAATTACTAGAATAAGAAGGGTCTCTTCTGGTTTTTTTTGTTATGATCAACTGCAATTTCAATATCTGTGACATTTCTGTATGCAAGTGTGATGTTTTCTTGTTCTTCACTTGAGATCAGACACCTTTGAAATACCTCCCCCAGCACCTCACAATCTCAAATTATATCATGGGTAAGTCCAATTACAGATCCATTAGAATGGTACCCAAGGTTCACATCAGACCAAAAGATCTTGTGAATTCTCTATGTTCCAGATATGAGTCATGCAATGTCAAGAAAAGACACCTTAGACAACTTTGGCTGGGCTACCTGTGATTTGTCCATGGAAACATATAGTTTCATAGAGCACCTGATGGGATTTGTTTACAAAATGTTAGCAGCAAAGCACAGTATCAAAGTGCACATATCTGAATGGGTATGTGAATCTCTAGTATCTGTAATCCAAGGCAATTAATACATGTGACTTGAAGCTATGGTTTATTTTGAAGATGGGAGAGTATGATAGTGGGAAGTCATTCAATATCTCATTCATGACATGGCCTGCCTTCTATGACATTGTAATTGATCTGCAGACACATGTTGAGGGGTGGAACTAATTGTGCTGAATGATCTGCATTATTGGAGGAATTGACTATTCAGTGGAGCACAGGTAAGAATATGTTCCATTATTTATTACTTAGACACTCTAACACACTCTGTGTGAAAGACGTGAGCACAATCCTTACAGACTAGAAGTGGAGGGCTTCTGACATACAAGGCTAATGTGAATCAGCTCATATGCCAGACATTTTTCTGGCCCCCCATCAAGCTCATAAGACAGGCATTCAGCAAATGGGATGTTATTACACATCTATGGGTGATGTCCAGTTTGAAGAAGTCATTTTCTCCAAAGACAATTATCCTGCATAATAGTGATGAGATCCCAGATGATGTGGTCCTCAAGCATAGTCATAGTGACTGTAGAAACCATGTTATATACCCAGGCAACAAACATCACCAAACTTGGGAGTATCTGAATGCTGAGATGAGCAAGGATGAGTTTTGAATAGCACAGGAATAGATTGAGAGCTTGGACAAACTGGGAGAATGGTGGGTCTTTGTCATCAGAGGAAGAATACAGATGGTGATGCATACCTACAAGATGTGAAAGGGAGGTTAGGAGGGAATTGTTACTGAATACTATCTTACACTGGACAAAATAAGATATGGTTCTACTAAAATTCTATGAATCCATCTGTGGCACAACTGACTCTGAACAATACAGCAGAATTGTCCAGGATGCTCCTAGGCCATTGAATATTGCTACCATGAGGAAATCCCTCATTAACCCTCAAGGTACTGATCCTGTGTGAATGTTGGAAAAAAATGAGTTCTACAACTTTGTTTTTTTTCTACTTGGAGAGATCTAGTTCTTCATGAGACAAGGGATCTTGAGGCCAAGCCCTTAATCTGTATGTTTTTCAGGATGGATATAGGACTTTGGATAGATTCTATGGGCTTGACATCACTTGAATACTTTGTGAATGAAGTAGAACAGTCTTAGACAATGAATCTGTGGCTATACTACCAAGTGAATGGGTATGGTAAACCTCACAGATACCTTTGTGATGGTTTTCAGGTGCTGGCTCATGGACATTCAACACCCATACATTCTGTAGTAGTCACCAGTAGCTTTTTGTGGAATATCCTCAATAGGTTTCACACCTGTTTGACAGTTTTCAATAATGCTTGATGATGTTTGACCACCTGTTTGATAGTGTTTGACCATGTTCAACAGTGTTTGACAATTTTTGACACCCATCTGACCAAGTCTGTGACCACCATATAATCAGAATCAATTTCAATATAACTGCATAGCTATATCTGTCAAAAGCCATATTAAATAGGACATGTATGAAGCCAGCATGTCTCATTGATTGATGTATGTCAACAGTGTTCAAAAATGTCTGACAGTGTTTGACAATGTTTGACACCCATCCAACTAGGGTTGAAGCCACTGTGTGATCAAAATTGAAAAGGTATATCCATCAAAAGCCATTAAGATGGACATATGTGAAGCCAACACAACTTATTGAATTATGTATGTAGACCAACCACTATTTATCAATTCAATTGCCATGTGAGTCCATAACAAGACCTGCATTGAACCCAATCAGAGCCAGTAATGCAGGGATTGCCAAATACTTTCTTGAGGACTGCCTGTCTTCATCTTCTTTCTGCATGCACTTTTTACTCCCTATCTTGAGCTGATTTGAGGCCATAGTAGAAACATATGATCCTTGTGGGATATCTGCAGAGCCCCTAGTCTTTTCCCCTTTTGCAGAGTTCTCTTCCAAAATATTATTCAAGTTCATTCATTTATTAGCAGAGAAGAAGCATGTACATACCCCCTAACAGCTTTGATGTTTTCTGGATCTTCACCTGTGGGGTGGTTTTTTTCCTCTCCATGAGTTGTCTGCTAAAAAGATCCATACAATTACATCATTTATTTAGCACTGAGATGCATTCACTTACTGCCAGACCATTTCAAACTTGTTAGAGTTTCTCCTAATGACAAGTCCTTGATTGAGAAGCTTTACATAAGCATCATTTATGCACTTACTGCCTGAAAACTTTTTGGCACTCATTGTACTTTGTGACTCTGTAAATCTCTGTTATATTATTGTTTTTATTGCACACCAAATTAAGTGCTTATGATTTTGTTGCACATCCTCCCCATGGATGTTCATTTTGATTTCTAGATCTGTTAGAATCTCAAAATTCTCTGGAAGGCAGAGAGTAAGTCACTAGTTGTGTAAGCAATGTACTAAAGCTTACTTGCTGTGTGGCAATAAATCAAGGCCTGTGCCTCTACATCACTGTTGCAATGTTCTGTATCACTGTCCTCCAGCTTGAAATTAAATTGCTTGATGTGTTTAATGTTGTGTCTTCACTGGATAACTCTGTATGTGTGTCACCAGAGTCATTCATGTTGCTAGAGCTCCTGTGTTTCAGAGTATCCTCTTCAGGGTTCAGATCACTGCATTCCATGCATTGCTGCTTTATGACCTCACAGTTTGCTTCCTAGTGCAGTTGAAAATGTGATTTTATTTTGAGATGTAAAGATGCAAATGCAGAGTCTTGCTTACCATAATACTTTGTCTCAATGCACTCCAAGTTTACCCTAAAGTTCAGATGATACTCATGTGGGCTTTCCACATCATGGCAACTGAGCATGAACTCAGTTACTAGAAATTCATTGAAATTCCAGATATCAGTGTCCTTCAGATCTGCTAGTTTAAGACCAATACATGGTCTAATAATGCTTTTGATGACATTGTCCAAGTGGACAATGTTTCTTAGCAGTGTGGGAATTAAGGCTTGCACATTCAGGGACTTGCTTTTCTATTTGGTGACATACAGCCATATAAGGAGATAGTATCTCCAAAAAAGTAGGTGAAATTTGTCAGTGTATTTGAATGGAAGGAAAACACAATTATTAACATAAAGGTTGTACACTTTAACTTGAAAGATGCTTTTGCCATCCTCACCATAGAGTTTGTGTACTATGTACCTGACCTGCAGAATATAGTTAATTTGTAATTTTGAAGGCAATTTGATTTTCCAGTAGAAGTTGGACATTTTTTTAAGAGAGTATGTGAGGCGTATGTATGTAGGGAGAGCAATGGTGCTGGTGCTGGTTCAAGGTGTGTCATGGTCTGATGCCCTTTTAAATATCATAATACCCAATAATGGATTATGTTTGAAAGGTGCACCACTTGCCACAAGGCTCACAATCAGGCAGTGCCAAACAATGGTTGTCATTTAAAGTTCATTCATTTCCATAAATGGAAATTAAACAGTGGCCACCATCTTCTTGACAATATCAAACTTATGTAAAACAAACATAATAGATAGAACATATTGAACACATATTGAACATTTGTCAAACACTGTTGAGCACAACACATTCAGGCTCTATGAAGATATAGTACATAAAAAACTATTCAACTAAACATTTGACAATGTATTATTCCCCTTCCCCTTTCCTTTTCTCTTTCCTCTTGCTTTCCTCTTACCTATTTCCATTCCTCTGACATTGGACCCACTGCTTGTTGTGGCCCCTACCTCTGTCTCCTTATCTCTACCTCCTCCACCTGCATTACTTCCCTTTCCCCAGCCACTATCCCTATCTCTGTCCCTGCCCTTGCCCCTACCCCTTCCATTTCCCTTCCCCTTTGTCATCTTACTGCCTTGTTGCTTGTCACTATCTTCTGACTGAAGGTGTTCCTTATACATAGAGCTGACTAAATCAAATCAGAAAACCCCTACTAGTGTGATGTGACAACACTTACAATCTCCATCATCATTGAATGGCAAATCATATATCTTCATCACACCTTCCAAGAAAGACTGCACTGTCTCCAAGGCCCACTCTTTTCTGGAATCATGAACTTGAAGGCAGAGCTTGCTGTGAGCCCAAGTCAGTTTTCATACTCCTCTCAGACTATGTATGCATATCAGTGTTTTGGTTGATAAAAAAGAAATGAAGGACTTACTGGATTCATTTATATCAGTATGTTTGATTGACATCTTATGGTGCCTAACAATGCACTTGATGGTGAGGAAGTGCTTCAATATGTCCAAAGTCTGTTTATTGCACTACGCAAAATCAGTATGATTAAATACAGTGTTCATGTATTTGAGAACCATCTTGATGTTTCCTACAAGTTCTTCAGAGATCTCAAGTTGCTCCTTGGATTGAAGAATGACCTATAGAATGTCTTTCCTTCAAAGAAATTCTCAAAGGAGTTTAAATGATTGTATGCCAAATCTAAACATACAGCCTTTGGTATTGATGTGAATTTCCTGATTCTGGTCCTGGACAGTAAATATTTCAATCAGGAGAGCATTATTAAGTGCTTTGGACTTCATAGGGGGAGAATCTGGTGATGGCAATCAGTTCTTTTCATTCTGGAGTGTGCATTTTCACAGAGTGATCAAGATATTATGAGAAAATTAGACAACTTCATCATGGACTCCCTCAGAATTGTCACAGTCTCCAAGATAAGTGGTTCATAGAGGTGAAAGAGTAGCTTGTCATCTGTTTAAGTGCAGGAGTAGGTGGTATTTATATTGTTGGATTGTGTGTCCAAAAATGGACATAGTTGAATGCATAGCAACAGCTGAGACCTTTGGAGGTTATGAAGAGCAGGAGCCTGAAAAGCTGGTTGTGGGTTCCAGAGATCTATTTCATCTTCTTAAGGCCTATCAAGAGGATATCTCAGAAGGTGAGGGGGTGGATTCTATAAAGCTTTTTCTAGATTACCAGGAGATGGCATCTTTTTGCCATTCTAAGGGCTTGTTGTCAATTGATAATGAAGACAAAGAGATTGGAGGTAAGGATAAGGGAAAAGGTGATGATAAAGTTTGAAATCAAGATATAGTTGGGGATAATAATAAAAATAGAGAAGAGTGGCAATAAAGATTAAGGTGGAGATGGGGAAAAGAATAAAGCTTTAGAGGAAGAGGAAGATAGAGATAGAGATAGAGATAGAGATAGAGATAGAGAAAGTGATGAACATGAACATGAGGAAGATCAAAAACCTCTCCAAGCTTCATATCCTGAAGCATCTTATAAAAAGCAGCCATTTATGGCTGGTCTATCTTCTACAAGCAGCCCTCCTAAAAAAAGGTCAGTCTTTGATTTTTTTTCTTACAAGCATTAAATTAGAGCTTTTTAGATTTAAGAAATCAACTTCTGACAGCATTTCTTTACTTCCATCTGCTGCTGCTACTTCAGCCCACCAAGACCAAGCAACTCTTTCCAGAAGACAGCCTAGAAGAAAACAAAGATGCAGATATCCAGGAAAAAAAGGAAAAAAAGTGCTCAAGAGCAGACAGCCTTTAGAGGCTTGACCTCTGAAGCGTACCATGACCCCCTGCTTCCAACAACAGCACTGGAAAGACATCAAGGCATCAAAGGTCATCAAAGATGTATAAGGACCTAGAGATGATCTCCAAAAGATTGGTTAAAATGGCTGAAAAAGAACTACAAACACAAGATACAATGTCATTGACAAATGACATAAGAAATGCTCCTGTGACAAAAATGGGATGGATGGGACTTACTATGAAGGAGGCTAAAGAACAAAGAAAAATGAAGGATCTTCTCAGCTCTGGTCAGATTTGAAGTGAGCTGAAAATTTTCCACAAGGTATACTATCAAGAGTAAGCCAATTTCTCCTGAAAGCACCAATATATGTAAGCATAAAGCCATTTGATTTAGAGGCAGATCTTTTTTGGTTTTTGATGCACATAACTATTTGCTAATTGTTCATGTGAGGCAAATGGATTGGATAGTGGAGAATATGCCAAATCTTCATGAGCTACTAACAAAGCTTACTGCTAATCATGAGGGAGGCAGACAATGGAATGAATAGGCTTGTAATGTGAGGGGAAACCATATTCTTTTTTTATTGGGTTACCATCACCAACATGCACTATTGTTCCCCATACAATCTAACTGCAGAGTTCCATGGGCAGATAGACATGTGTTTGAAAAAGCTGCAAGATCTCATCAAACGCACACTCCATGATGACCAGCACAGCCTCAAAAAACAAGAAAACTGGGCAGAGGAGTGGGAATTAGATTTTGTGAGTTACAGCATACACTATCCACAATATGTTCCACCTGACATCTACAGATCACTCTCTGCAATACTTTCATGGACACCTATAATATGGGAGTCCATATCAGTATCACTGAAGATCTCACAAGAGAGTTTGCTGCAATCAACAACCAAGCCCAAAACTGGCTTATAAGGGCCAGAGGTGGCAGGTTCTGCTATCCCAAGATCAAATATGATCATGTGGATGGCCCATCAGCCAATAAAGGTGCCACAAGTTCAAAGCATCCACTGGTGAGTGCTCTGTAAGTTGTTTGCCCAATGGCAGCTGAGACGAATAGGGCCTTTCTGACATGACATTTCAAAAGGTATGTGTGGGGTGTGGATTTTTTACACACAGTGCTACTTATCTTGGCCTTGTAGAATGTCTCTCAGTTGAGGGTGAAGGTGAAAGAGAATAGAGATGATTTGATGGAGCTATGGGAGACAGAGTTGTGGTGGAATTCAGCAGTTGTGAGGAACTCAGACCAGGGATGAGGGTTGTTTGAGCAGAAGATACACAGGTATACTTTGAGTTCTTGGTTTGTTCATTCATTTGGCCATCATTTTGAGGGTGATGTGGTAGAGAGTTGAATATCATAATGGAGAAGACAAGCTAGTTCCATGGAAAAGGCAGACATGAAATGTGGACCACAATCAGAGTTGATTAAGTTGTAGAGACCAAATTGTTGTTTGAACAATTTGTTGAAAAATAACTTGGCTATAATAGCTGCATCAATGGATTTATTACAAGGGATGAGATTTACCTCCTTCAAGGCTATGGTTGACCACAACCATCACAGAATCAAATCCAGATGAAAGAGGGAGGAGATCCATGATAAGATTGACAGAGATTTGATAGATAGGAGGTGAGAAAGAGGAAGAGATTGGAGTCAGAAGTATGACAGTGGGATGGGTGTTGACTTTGGATTGTTGAAAAATAGCATAGCCAGTGACAAAGTTTTTTACAAATGTGCCAAGACTAGTCCACCAACAATCATATTCTAGGAGAGCCTTTGTATGGAATTGGCCAGTGTGGCCCATGGTAGGGGAGGAGTGAAATGTATGTAGGAGCATGGAATGGGCTGGGGGTGGAACATAAATGCATCTGCAGTAAAAGAGTTGGCCATTGTCAAAGGACCAATCCTGAAGAGAAGAACAAGGGAATAAAGGAGTTGCTTTTTTCATAGTCTTAAGTATACAAAGGACAAGTGGATCAGAGGATGATGAGAAATGGATGTAATCAAAGAGTTTGGCATCAAAAGCATTAATGATAACTGGGTCAAAGAGGAAAGCTATATCCATGTTGTTAAGAGAAGTATCAACAGAGCCTTTCTAAGAGAGTATGTCTGCTAGGCCTATTTGGGTTCTGGAAGAGAGTTTCCAGATAAGATCAAAGCTAAGAGGAACAGAGATCATTCTGCTTGGTATTGGGAGAGTTTGTGAGGATACTTGATGAAAGAGAGGTTCTTATGATCAGTGATAATGGTGACTGGATGAGAGGTGCCTTGGAGATATTATTGCCATTCTCTGAGAGCATGAACAATTCTCAATCATAAATGTTATAGTTTCTTTCAGCAGAAGAGAATGTCTTTGAGACGTAGGCACAAGGATGGAGGAGGATGGAGGTCCCTATTGATGTCAGCTTAGAGTAAGACTATACCATACATTAGGAAACCAACCCTCTGATACACTTGTGTACTCGAGAGGGAGTTCAGACTGACACTAGAAGGGCTGACTCTCACAAAGAGGTATCATAGCATCCTTTAAAGCTAGTCAGATACAAATAATGAAGAGAAAGGTTGCTAAGGACTTGAGGTTCATTCAAGGACTAAAACGAGTATGTGATAACATGTAGATTCAGAGTGAAGGATAGTGGTACAGGGCAATCAGTATATAAACTATTCTACTGTGGGAAAATAGAATATCATTGAATGTGGTGGAACATTGGGGAAACTAGGTTGCTGTGAGAGAGTCAACTATGGAGAATATTGTTCAAAAGAAGAAAAGATTAACATAGGAACAAGAGGCAAGTGTGGGAGAAACCAAGTATAAGTAAGTAGTGTTCACAAACATAATGAAAGGCCAAGGGAAAGCCTACAGAGACTGGCCTAAAGAGACAAAAGAGAATGAGATTGCAAGAAAGGAGAAAAATCATATTACCCCTCTTGTACAATTGAGCCACTGGCTCAATTATCCTCCTCATAGATGTCAGCAACCTCAATGGTGAAGAGTCCAGAGGCATCCACTGCATATGGATGGTCATCAACAACATGTCTGATTCCATGGCAAAGAGCACAATGCCAGCTTGGGCAGAGCAGTTCTCTATGACCCCAATGATTGCAAAATTCACAGAAGGAGTGGAGGCTACATATTGCAGTGTGGTCTGGAGCTGGAGTTCCATAGCAAGGACAGGAGTATAGGGGGCAGTCAACTCAATAGTGACCAGTATGGTGGCAATGAAAGCACACCATGGAAGGAGTGGGGTCACAATAGAGAAACCATGATTCTAAGACTTGAGTGGAGGAGTCCAGCACCAAGTGTTCATTAGGTAGGTGTTTGTACAGGGTATGGATATAAGCTTGAGCTGCTCAGTCAATGATAGAGGAACTGTCTACAGCAGTGCCATTGATGGTGTTGGCCTTGATTGTCTGCAGGGATGGATGTAATGGGGAGTCTGGTGGAGGAGGTGGTATAGCAAAGTATATCGTCCCTAAGTCGACTAAATTGCTAGTGGATGAAAGAGTGGGAGGAGGTGATGACAGATGATCAACCAGAGTATGTGAGATTGATGTGGCAAGTGAGGCAGGAGCTGGGATAGGTAGAGGAGGTTCAGCGATGGCTGATTGGGAGAATTGACCACCATCTGAATGAAAGGTGAGATGTTTGAGGTAAAAATCTTGTTCCTGTAAAGTCATAGAAAGAAAGATTGGATGAAATAAAGGAAGTACAGTTTGAATAGGTAACTTTGGTATGAAGTAGGCAAAATGGTTCAGGATCAACAGGTCAAGGACCCATTCAGATAGTTGCCTGATTGCAAAATGAAGGGGAGCACCAAAGGCAATGGGCAGGTTTTGTGGAGTGGCATAAAAATGAAGGTTTTGAATGTGCACCACTGAATGAAGTAAGCCAATAAGATGGCATAGACCATTGTTTTCCTGATAGAAAGGGTCATCCTAAATAGCTCAGGACAGGGTAGGATTAGAGAGGATGATGTGTGGTGGTAACAAGGAAGGTTGCACAGGCCAGGAACATAAAGGTGAGATATCCAATGTGGAGGAGTGTCAAAATGTAATCTATGTAGTTCTGATGCTTTCGACATTTCTTGAATTCCCATGCAGCCACTTCTGATGTCTCCAATGTTTTCCCACACAGCCACTTCTGAAATTTCTGAAGCATCTTCGCTCTAGGAAGACCAGAAACATTGGGGCTTTGATATATTCTTATACATAGCATTTTCTGAACATTCTGGAGTTTTACACAATCTCAACTCTGCCCATATTTTTACCTTTACATTACCTTCTCACCTCAGTCATGTTCCACAGTGGGCAGTGACTGAGGTGAAACTTCAGTTGTTCTCTGCATTGTAGCTCTACATCAGTAAATCACCCCCCCTCTGTACAGACTAATACAGCTCTACAGACCCACAGATAAGTTCCCCTCTGTACAGCTCTGTACAGACTGAAAATTCTGTATATTTGCCTTATTCTACACAGAGTCACAAACCTATATAGACTTGTACAGACCTGTACAATATCACATATAATAACACCATCATTTACATAATCAGATTTTATTTCCATATATTTCACACTCTTCAAATAATATAATATAATATAATATAATAAAATGGAAAAAGAGCATAATTAACTACAGTAATAAACTCACTGTTCTACTGCTGTGCACATCCAGTTGTCATTGTCATGTGGTGGTGCACAATTGCACACCCTTGCCACTGCTGCTGTCCTGATTGGGTTAGGCACCTGTTTGTGCTACCTGGTGATGGGTGTGTTAACGCACCATTATGCCTCTCACCGTCCTAGGATGGTGGTTGGTGTGCAGCTGCACTACCTCACTGCTGCCATTTTTGTGATGGTGGTGGTGGTGTCAACATGTAGTTGCACTACCTCATCATCCCTGCTGCTGCTGTCTTCATCATGGTAGCGGTGGGTGTGTTGTGTGCCACCCCCACTGGCCTCACCCTTGTTGTTGGTGCAGTGGTGACAGGTGTGCCATTGCATACCCTTGCCCTCGTCGTCATCATGGTAATGGTGGTGGTGGCACAGGTGTGGTGTTTCACACTGTCTCCCTTGTTGTTGGTGTTGTTGTGGTGGTGTGCCATTGCATACCCTTGCCCTCATCATTGTCACAGTGATGGGACAACTGGGCACCATTTATCATCCTTGTGCTGGTGGGACATGCACTGTTGTCATGGGCACCCTGCATGGTGGTGGGCATGCCATCATGTCACTACTATCCTTGCATTGATGTGCCACTTCTGTCATCATCGTCATGTTGGTAGTGTTTGTGATAGGAGCATGCATGGCCAGCTCTGTGGAAGGGGGGTGAGAATAGCATGCACAAGTGCATGTGTTTACCTGAGTGGGCAAGCACCCATTTGGATTGGGATAATAGGGCTGGTGGTGGGTTGGCACATGAGTATGGAGCTGGGAAGTGACAGTGTGGAGTGGTTGGGTGTTGGTGAATGTACAAGTAAAGTATTATCAAGCAATTTGAATATTACCATCATGTGATCTGAGTGTCCAGAATTTTACTAAGTCCCTCAGCATTAAAAATGTATTGCTACTTTTGATTAGTTTATATGCTAATTAATTATCTGTACTGCCACTGTGACAATGTGACACACTCTGTAGAAAGTCTGTACTACTCTGTACTACTGTATAGTCTGTGCAAAATTGGGTGATTTACTGATGTAGCTAATGTATTGTAGTGGGCACACTTGCCCTTACTATAGCTTTGACAGGTTATGAGCCCTGCTATTGCACACTAGTAGAAACTTTATTCTTGTACCTACCTCACTTCATCTTCGTCTCCACCCTGACGCATCCTGGGCCTTCCAAAATGCCTTCTGAACATAACTCCAGTGAAACTGCTGCTGCCTGTCCAGTTCTCACTGGACCCTTAAACTTTGAAATATGGAAACTTCACATCACAGCCAAACTGTGGTGCAAAAAGGTCCTTGGTGTTGTTGTTGAATGAATCACGATATAGTCATTGAGTGTAGCTCTCACAGTCATGTGATGATTCAATTATATAATACATTTCACATGTAGTATATAGATTCAAACTCAGCATCTGAGTTCTAATAAGACTTGTACTTAAACCACAACCTTCTAAGTAAGTACTAAATCTGAGTGTCACTACTCTGCACTTTGCCTCTGGCATGGGCATTGCCCCTCTGCCTTTCAACAGGTTATGAGCCCTGTAGCTTGCTGTGTTGCTTGTCCTGTATGCTGTGAGTTGTGCATGTTTTTATGCCTGCTCATTGTGTGCTTGACTGCCGCTTCTGTGTGCATTTTTACATCCAAAGTTTGTGCATTGTACCTGCCCTTGCATGAGTGTTTTTACACCTACAAATGTGTGAATTGCTAGAGATCCTAAGGGGTTGCTGTGCTGGTACTTGTCATAGACTCTGACAGTGCATTTTTCTATATTGTATTGATCATAACTGATGCATCACCCTCTAGACAATCTTACCTATATGCACCTCTTTTACCAAGCTTATCCTATTGATATGTCATCCTTCAAGAACTCTGGCAAGAACTCTACTTTCTCGTCACTTCCTACTCTTGCTGGTCCCAACTACCTTACCTGGCATTCTCAGATGAAGGCTTACCTTCAATCCCAAGGCCTTTTTCATGTCAGTCTTGCAGAGTCTACTGATGATGACTACCAAAAGGACAACCAGAAGGCCATCGGCTCTATGATTCTCAAGATGGATCCCTCTCTTTGTAAGTGTTGGGAGGATGTTGACCATGTGTATACCCTTTGGAACACCCTCAAGAATCGGTTCTCTAAGCCAATGATTGCTACTGTTTATTTTGAGTTCAAAGCTCTCATGGACACTACCATTCCTGAAAAGTCTCATCCTTCACCTGCTTTTGCCACTTTCACTGCCTGCTTTGCTCATCTTGCTGAATTCCAATACCCTATCAATGAACATATTCAAGTGATGAACATTATGTCAAAACTCCCTGCCTATATGAATGTCATCACCCATATTATGATTATTTCATCAATGGATTCATCTAAAGAGCAAATCATCATTTTTACTGCTCCCAAGGAGTTGATGAAGAAGCAGGGCAAGGCCAAGGTGATGGACAAAGATACAACCGAAGAACCCGAGATTGAAGTAAGTGGGACTGTCAAATGCCCTGGTGATCTTTTTGTCACCATGGAGAAACTCGAAGAAGCCACCATTCTTGCATGGCAACAATATTCCACTGGCAATTGTTCTGCTCATGAACCCCAGGCCAACAAAATTACCACTATAAAGCGTAAGCCTGATGACCCAACCTTTGCTAACTAGCAACAGCATCAACAAGGATATGGCTCTGGTTTGTAGCAAAATAAGCTGAACCATCCATCTGGATCATTGTCATCTCAGCAAAAAGATCAGCCTCAACAGCAACAGGCACCAGATGCCTCTGGGAATACTCAGGGAACTCATTGCAGAAATCGGTCACACTGTGGCTGACAATGTCAGCAATAGTGTGCCTCCCACTTTGCAAATGAAGGGGAGGCTTCTTTTGCATTTACCACATCCATCCCACCTTCCTATCCTGCCACCAATCCTCAACTCATTGCTCACATACCTGCAGCCACACATTATGGCCCTCCTGCTTTTCCACAAACCCAATGCTCTGTTGCATTGGCACACTATATTGGCACTGTCCCTATTATTGAGACTGTGCACACTCTCAATCCAATTGCAAACATTGACCTCAATTTATTGGGTCCCCCTTTTAAATGTCTTCATTTGATGAAGTGACTTGACACCTCTACTTCAACCACAACTATTGAGGAGTTATCTGAACTCAAGAACTTGATTTCACTGGTAACCCCTCCGGCACATATACCCTCTCCTTTTGTCACTCTGATGCCTCCTCATGCTCTCTCTCCTCCTCTTGTCATTGCTACTCCACTTGCTCCATCTTCACATGCTCCACACATTCATTTTCCTCTTGCCACTGCCACTACTCCATCTATCCCTCACAATACACAACATGCATTTGCAAATGTTCCTATCACCCCAGATAGCAATTCTATTTTGCTAGGGAAGGAAGAATCAGCTGTTGCTGACTCACAATTTTCTGCCCTCACCAGTATGTATGATCATTACTTGTGCAATGGATGTGAAGAAGAATTCTTTGGTGAATACTTTGACTTTGACAAAGACCCAAGGTCTGTCAATCCTTTCACATAACTACTGATTGACTCATGTCTAATCTCACAGTCAGATGTAGATAGTCTATTCGTGTCATGGGTAGATAGTGAATCAAACAATAAACCTGTTGGCTCATAGTCTGACAAATGTGATAGTGATCCAGAACCTGAATTACCATGTGATATCTGCGCATATTCACACTTCTATAGTGGAGTCCCTGATGACATGTGGTTCCTTGATTCTGGAGCATTGTCACACTTTACATATCAATTCAAGGACTTTTCTGAATATAAACCATATCCAAAGCCAAAAATGACCCAGACTGCTAATGGTCCTGCAGAGATTCTGGGTGAAGGAATGGTTATCATAAAACCATGGAAAGAACCTATAGTGTGATTATCACCTACAATCTATATGCCCAAATCAAATGTTAAACTTGTGTCTATGGGCACATTACTAAAGGACAAACATTTAAATGTCCAAAACCAGGAAGATTTTATAACCTTTTATCATAGACTCGAAAAGTGAGTAACTATTGAGTTTCATACTCACCCTGGAAATACTTTATACTTTGTTTGTGCACTAGCTGTTAAGGCTAGATCTTGTCTTAATATGCAGACAATTGATTATAATCTGCTTCATTGCAGACTCAGTCACCCCTCCAAAGAAGTGATCCATGCCAGCAAAAAGCATCTTAATGATTCTCCTGCAGTAGACATACCAGTGGAAGAGTGTGTTTGTCCTAGTTGTCAACTAGGCAAACAATCTAATCACTCTTTTCCACACACTCAGAAGCGTGCCACTGAGCCTTTTGAGTTGATCCATTCGGATCTTAAATCTTTGAAGTGGAATCATACCATAAAAGCAAATATGTTATTATTTTTATGATGATTTTATGTCCATGTCTTGGTTGACAGTGTTGGGCACTAAAGATGGTGCACTTCATGCCATCAAACAATTTCTCAAATATGTCCAGACTCAGTACAAAAGCCATGTTAAAGGCTGGATGTCTGATGCTGGGGGAGAATATAAATCAAAGGCTTTTGATGAAATGCTTCAAAATGAAGGCATTTACATATATCAAAGTGCTTCCCATACACCACAGCAAAATGGTTGTGCCAAAAGACACATCTGTACTCTAATGGACAAAGCACAAGCAATGTGTCTTTATGCTTGCTTGCCCCCATCTTATTGGAAATTTGCAATTTATCATGCCTCACATGTGTACAATCATACACCTAATGCCTGATTGTGTTGGAAAACTCCTATGGAGTTATTAACTGGAGAGCAACCCAACATTGCACATCTTCATGTATTTGGTTGTGGCACATATGTGCACCTTGCACCTTTTCAATGTGAGCATGGAAAGTTATCCCCTCACTCACAGCTTATGGTCTACTTGGGTGTTTTGCCTACTAATGATGCCAATATGGTGTTCATGCAACCTAGTAATATACTCTTTACTGGTGCATATGCCATCTTTGACAAGCATTTATTCCCTGTGTGCTAGTGCTAAGCCACATAGACCTGTATCTACTCCATGAAAAACCCTACATACTGTGGATGAACAATGTCCCTCCAATGATGACTTCCAAATTCTGGAGGGTTCTACTCACAAAAACCCAATCCCTATGCCTGGCCATCCGTCAGAGCCAGTGGATCTTCAGGAACCACATGTGTGAACATCCAGCTCAGTTCCTCTAACAGAACCTTGTACTCCTTCTTGAAGAGTACCAATAAATAATGCACCACTACCCCTTCCCAGACACTCCCAAAGAGAATGTAAAGTCCCAATGAGGCCAGGGAACATCTATGGTGAACAGAGAAATCCTAGTATTCCCAGTAGTTTGCCACAATCTCCTCAACCAGAGCGATTGGTTGATTATCCTCTGGAACCAATCATTAACAATTCTTCAGATTCAAAAGAGGAAATTGAATGCCTAACCTGGGAAAGGGGAGTAAATTTGGCTCATTACCTTTGTGCTTGCACTGCATCATATGGAAGTGATGAATCTAAACCTAACTATTGCAAATGGTCTTATAAGGACATCCTTGCACTACCACCTGCTGAGCAGAAGCTCTGGAGAGAGGTCTGTATGGCCAAATTACAAGTACTCAAAGATCAAAAGGTCTATGAGGTGGTAGATCGTTTACCCAAACATAAAATCATATGAAATAGATGGGTTTTTGATGTTAAACCTGATGGTCAGAAAAAGGCTTGCCTTGTGGTGAAAGGGTTCTCTCAAGTAAGGAATTGACTTTGATAAAATCTTCTCTCCTGTTGTCCAATTTGAGATGGTGTGAATGATGCTTGCATTTGCCACTCTAGAGGACTGGTATATCACTTGACTGGATGTGCGTTCTGCCTACCTTTATGATCTGTTGGAAGAAGAAATTTATATGAAAGTGCCTAAAGGGTTTGCTTAACCCAAATATACAGGCAAAGTCCTCCATCTAAGACATGCATTATATGGCCTTAAGCAAGCCAGTATTACCTGGTGGAAGGAACTTAAAAAAATCCATGTCAGAACTTGGTTTCTAGTCAATTTACTCTGAAGCTGAAGTATATGTATATTGCAAATTCAAGATTTATGACATCATATATGTCAATGATGCATTTTTCTATGGCACAAACCCCTAAGATATTGATCAACTCAAACAAAAATTCATGATTAAATGGGACTGCTATGATCTAGGTGAAACTCATGAATTTCTGCCAATGAGAATACACTGTGATCAAACTAATCACCAGATCTATCTTGAGCAGAGTGAATATCTTGATAAAGTAGTTGAGTGCTGTGGTATGATGAATGCCAAAGTTGTGTGCATGCCACTACCATAGAGACACATCCTAGACAAGAACAAAAAACCAGTTGACCCTGAATTATGGACGCATTTTCAGACTGTCATTGAATCCTTATTATACTTAATGCTTGGGACTTGACCCAATATTGCCATTGCTGTTATACAATTAGCATGACAATCTGCAAATCCATCCAAGGAACACTTGGATAGAGCCCTTTAGATCTGTTGATATTTGATGACACTCAAGATCTTACTCTCATGTATGATGGTAAAAGTGGTTCTGGCCTTCTTGGCTGTTTGGATTTGGATTGGGGCAAAGACTTGCCTATCTTACACTTGCAGACAGGATATTTCCTGAAACTTGTGAACACAGCTTTTATGTGGAATTCACACCTTCAAAAGGTCACTGCTACTTTATCCACTGAAGCTGAATATATTTCTATGTCTATTTGCTGTAATCAAATAATTGGCATTAAACAGATGTTCAGAGAACTTGGGTATCAACTCAAGCCAATACCTCTCTGTGCAGACAATCAAGGTGTGATTTTTACCACACAAAATCTTGTAAATAAAAAGGCTACATGCCATATCCGCATTAGATATCATTCTATTTGCAATGCTGTCATCAATAAAGACATTGAAATCTTTTACATTAATGGTGATGAAAACCCTGCACATATCTTTACAAAGAATCTGGGATATGAGAAATTTAGATCTCAACTCAGGTTAATTTCTTTTCCTGCCTAATTAGAGTGGAAGTTTTGTATAGTACTTATCTCTTATGCTAGCATATACTTACACATATTGTCAAAAACTGGTTCCTTCTTGCTCCTGAATAGGGGTCAGAGGGTTAGAGATGTGGAGATAGGAGATGTGGAGATGCGAAGGGGTGGGTCTTGGTGCAGAACTTATGTGTCATACCCTTGTGTAGGTTCATGACCCTTAGGAGCAGAGTTAAAGAGTTAGGAGATAGGAGATGATCAGGAGTTCAGGAGTTGAGGGGATCAGGAGTTCAGAGGTGTTTTAGTTCATATTCTGACTAAAGTACAACATAGTACACTACAGAATATTTATACAATGGAGTTGCATAGAAATAACTATGGATGATTAAGATGGAACGTTAGATGACTAAGGTACTGAGTAAGACAGATGAAGAGTTAAATGAAAGCTGGAGCTGTGCACCAGATATACTAATGCCTGGAGTGGTGTGCAGTTTTATTATATAAGCAAAACTAATCTAAATGAGATAATGTCATGTGGTCCAAAAGTCAGATGATGTGTATCTGAGGAGATCACACCAGAGATGGTCTGGAGTTGAAGTTGACAGGAGTTGGATAGCATATGACATATACTAAGCATGGGGGAGTGTTGAATGAATCACAATATAGTCATTGAGCATAGCTCTCACTGTCATATGATGATTCAATTATATAATATGTTTCACATGTAGTATATAGATTCAAACTCAGCATCTGAGTTCTAATAAGATTTGTACTCAAATCACAACATTCTAAGTAAGTACTAAATCTGAGTGTCACTACTCTGCACTCTGCCTTTCAACAGTTGTTGTTGGTACTAACTTAATTCCAACCACCATACCTTTTCTCAGTGCCAGTCAAACTGGTATGCCAAAAACCACTTCTGAAATCACTTCTAGAGCCAGTTCCACTAAGGACACACAAAAGTGGACAGAACAGGATGAGAAAGCTCATGGGATCATCCAAGATCACATCTCAGACACTCCTTCTCAAAACAAAACAACATACCACTGTGAAGGACCTTTATGACACTCTTGTAAATCTCCACCAACCTCCACCTTCTATTCCTTCTGACAACTCTTTGCATCAGAATGGGATGGGAAATCCAACATCTCTGATCATATTGCCTCTATTCACACCCTTGAGTCACACCTCACAGGAATGAAGTTCCCTATTGATGGAAAAATCCTTGCATTTATCCTTCTCAACTCTCTTCCCAACACTTTTGACATGGTGAAAACCCACATTCTCTCTGAGGAGGCCTGACTGAGGCTCCTAGTACTTCTGATTTGGCATTTGCAGCCACATCTGACCAGAAGAAGAAGCTGAAAGGGGACAAATGGTGTGAATACCACTATACCATGATACCATGGGCCACAACACATAGAAGTGTTGGAGTTACCAGTTCTGGCCAGCAGAACTGAAGGAGAAGTATAAGAGGGAAAAGGTAAACAATGTGGATGGCACTTCCAACCAGAAACCAGAACCACTGGATCCAAAACATGTAACTAGTGAACATGTAGACTGTGCCCTACACCAGCAGATTCAGGCCTATGTCTCATCTGATCCTAAGTCCATCTTCCAGCTCCCCATTATCGTTGACTTAGGAGCAACATTACATATGGTTCCATATCAGAAGTGGTTCCAATCCTACTCCACTCTTTTCCCACCTTGCTTTGTGCAGTCCAGAGACAATTCCACAGTCAAGGCAATCAGAATCAGAAGTGTCATCCTTCAATCCACCATTAAGGGAAAAAAATATGAAATCTCCCTCAGTGATGTTCTGCATATTCCAGAATTTGCACTGTCCCTCATCTCTGTCCCAAAACTGGCCAAAGTGGGATTATCTGCATCTTTCCTAGCAAACTCTACTTCATGCTTTATACAGAAGGGTCCCTATACAGTTCTTATAGGATCACATACAGATGGGCTCTATCATGCGACTGCAACCCCACAAACTATACCAGAATCTGGGCTGGTCTCTATGGATATAAACCTGCTACACAGACACATGGGACACATTGCAATACTGCAAATACAGACCATGGTTCAACAAGGTCAACTATATGGTATTGATGCCATTACCAGAACTCCGGAATTTTGCACACCTTGTACAATTGGAAAGTTGAAAATGGTTCCTTTTGAGTCCAGGAGCAAGCAGCAGATCACCAAACCACTACAAATGGTCCATACAGATGTCAGTGGCCCAATAACTCCTCAATCACAGGAAGGATACTGGTACTGGCTACTCATTGTCAATGATTTCTCCCAATTCCCTTAGATCTATTTCCTAAAGTGGAAAAGTGATATCAAGGATGCATACAAAAAATGGAAAGCAGACATAAAGGCTTTCTTTCACATAGAAATAGAGACAGAGCAACTATCAGATCTGCATGTCCAATTTCTATGCAGTGATGGAGGAAGTAAATATATGAATGCTAAATTCTGGAACACACTCTGGAACAATGGAACCATTCTGGAAACCTCAGCACCATACACTCCAGAACAAAATGGGCTTGTGGAACAAATGAATGGAACTCTCTTGTATCTTGCAAACTGTAACACTAGGTGCACTCAAGAGAGTGTTCAACTTAACACTAGAGAGGTGGACGCTCATGAAGAGGTACCATAGCATCTCTCCAAGCTAGCTAAGCATGAACTAAAGACTGAGAACAAAGGATAATGTTAAGGAAGTATCAGATCTTGAAAGATGTTCAAGAACTGATCAACAAATGACTGAGGACAAAGAACAATGATGGGAAGGTTTGGAGGACAATGGATGTTGACTAGAGAACTTTGAGGGATTCAAGAGTCAACCTGGGACTGAGTATGATGACAAAGGAGTACAGAGGACTTGAGAATCGCTCAAGGACAAAGAATAAGTGGCACTAAGTGTGTAGATTCAGTATAAGGAGTAAAAGTACAAGACAATCGGTATATAAGTATGTCCATCATGAGAGAATAGAATACTATGGAACATAATGGAATAAAGGAACACATCGCCATCATAAGAGAGCTGGCTGTGGAGCTAATCATCCAATGGGAAAGGGTTTACATAAGTCAAGATGAGTGTGCAAAGAAGAAAATAGAACAAGACATAGATGAAGGGAGAAAAATCATAACACAAACACCATGTTAGAAGACTCCAAACTTCCAAAATCATTCTGGACTGATGCTCTGTCCACTGCAACATACATTACAGGTTGCAGCCCACATCTGCCCTAAAAGGCAACAACCTCTACTCCTTGCTCTTTAATTGTTAGGTTGATCCTACAATATTTCAACCCTTTGGATGCATTGCCTATGCTCTTGTACCAAAAGAACAATACAGCAATAAATTCTGATCCCACAGATGGAAGTGTGTATCACTTGGGTACACCTATGGACAGTAAGCCTACAAACTCCTTGATCTAGAACATTGGACCATCATCTCTAGCCATTATGTCACCTTCAATGAATCTGGAACCATCTCTAATACAGAAGCTGCTCCTTGGACTTGTGCATCCAAGGGTCAGTGGGAGGGACTGACATCTCAACACTTCCAAAAAACTGAAACTCTGGAAACTCTAGAAGCAGATGATGTAGGAGAGGACTTAAATGAGAAACCCTTTCCAGGGACAGTGGGAGAATCAGCAGAGTTGGATGACATCACCACTATTTTGGCCAAACTCAGCCAACTCCATCTAAACAATCCATTACCTGAAAACTCTTCAATGGAAGTTCCTTTGACTGCAAGCTCAAGCCCATTTCCAAAACAGACCCAAGCAAAATCCTACCATCCTGCAGAGATCATTGGAGGTGTTTGCAGGAGCAGCAATGCTCAAAAGCCAGCAAATAAAAATTAGGACTGCTTCTGGACATTAGAAGAGGAAGCACACCAGAAACAACTGGAAGTGAAACCAAAACCAGAGCTGAAACTGGAAGAGGAGGTAGAGGAGGTTGAGGTTGAAAACATACTCTCAACTCCTGAAATGGATACTGAAGAAGTCTCAGATATCCTGAAACTGCCTGGAGCCTTCTATAGTGTTCAGGATGACTTACAGAAACAAATCTTTGCTAGAAGAGCCCATGGACCCTCTGGGAAGAAATTGCCTAACTCCATCAAAGAGGCCTATACATGACCAGATGCTGACTTGTGGAAGTCGGCTGTTGAGGAAGAAATGCTCAACCCCAATGCAAATCACCTGTATGAAACAGTTCTATTACCAAAAGGCGTCAAACCGATCACTTCCAAACTGGTATTCCAAATCAAGTATGACAAAAACAGAAAGGTGGAATACTATAAAGTTTGGATTGTGGCGCAAGGATTCACACAAAAGGAAGGGATAGACTACCAAGAAGTCTTTGCCCTAGTGGAAAACCTTGAGTCTGTCCAAACCATTATTGCCCTTACAGCCAAGCATAATCTGGAACTTGATCAGATGGATGTCTCTATGGCGTATCTAAATGGTGAACTTGAGGAAGAATTATACCTCCTACCTCTGGAAGGTGTTCTGATTCCACCTGGATATTGTTGAAAACTCTGAAGGTTGCTCTATGGTCTAAAGCAGGCTGGCCAAACATGGAACAAGACTTTGAACAAGAAGCTTGGAGAACTTGAATTTGTAAATCTGAATGCAGAAACATGTCTATATGTTTTTCGCAAAGAGGATCAAGTATGCTTCCTTGTTGTCTATATTGATGACCTCCTACTTGCCACCAGTTCCCAGTCATTTATGAGCTTGGTAAAGGGAACTCTATCAGCAGCCTTTAAAATGCAGGACCTCAGAGAGACAAAATTCATCTTAGGGTTGGAGATTCAATATGAAAACTCAGAACCATATGTCTAACACAATCCCAGTATGCAAAGACTATCCTTCAAAGGACTAGGATGATGGATTCTAGTCATGTGTGGACACCAATGGTTCACAGTCTCTTTCTCTCTGCCACTGATCTGGTGGATGATACAAAAGTCACAGAAATGACAATAAATGGAAAAAAAGTTCCCTATCTCACAGTCATTGGTTCCCTGATGTACCTTATGCTCAGAACCCACCCAGATTTATCCTATGCTGTTGGAACACTTAGCCATTTTAGCTCAGCACCAAAACAATGCCATTGGGAAGCTGCAAAACAAGTCCTTTGCTATATACATGCAACCCCAGACATGAAACTTCAGTATGATGGAAATGAAGTCACCCTGGATATGGACTTCCATGGCTATTCCAATGCTGGATGGTCACAAAATCCAGACAATTTCTAGTCCATCTCTGGATTCCTCTTCCTCAGCAATCTCTTGGTTGAGAAAACTACAAAGCATGGTTGTCTTATCCACCACAGAGTCAGAATACATTGGACTCAGCAATGCTGGCCAACACCTTGCCTGGCTCAGAACATTCTTCAAGGAGATTGGGCATCCACAGACTGGACCCACCACTCTTCATTGTGACAACCAGGCAGCAATTATACTTTCATGAGACCCACAGTTCCATGCCCAGACAAAACACATTCAAAGAAAATACCACTTCATTCAGGATGACCTTGTGGGCAAAGAAGAAGCAATCATCTGATATGTTCCAACTGGAGACATGGTTGCAGACATCCTCACAAAACCACTCACACAAGAACAACATTGGAAATTTGTATGTGGAATGGGACTACAATTGTGCTCGAATGGGAGTGTCAAAATGTAACTTCATGTAGTTCTGATGCTTCCAACATTTCTGGAATTCCCATGCAGCTACTTTTGATGTCTCCAATGTTTTCCTGCACAGCCACTTCCAAAATTTCCAAAGCATCTTCACTCTAGGAGGACCAGAAACATCAGGTCTTTGATATATTCTTATATATAGCATTTTCTGAACATTTTGGAGTTTTATGTGATCTTAACTCTGCCCATATTTTTACCTTTATGTTACCTTCTTCTCACCTCAGTTGTGTTTCACACCAGTGGGCAGTGACTGAGGTGAGAATTCAGTTGTTCTCTGCATTGTAACTCTAGCTAATGCACTGTAGTGGGCACACTTGCCCTTACTATAGCTTTGACAAGGAGGAATGTGATTGGACATAGTGGTGAGTGATGTTAAGCATGGTGAGGTGATTGTGTTTGGTTTCAAATGAAAAGATAATTGAATGAATCATTGGACTAGTAGAGAAAAACAAACAAGGAGAAAAGTAAAAGGATGAACAAGGCAAGGACACAGGGACAAAGGGTGACAAGGAAAGGGTGGAGTATAGTTAGGGCAAAGAACATATAAGACAACACCACAGAAGAGGAAGCTCATGGAGAGGTACAACACTGCTTTGGGTTTACCTTTATTTGAGGGATTTGGATTGTTTGTAAGCAGTGAGAATACAGAGGGCATAACAGAGATTTTCTTTGGGTTCTCAAGTAGCTTCTGTCAGGGAATAGCCTTTACATGTGGTCAGGTACTTGTATCAGCCAGGTCAGCCCTTGTGTGAGAGAATTCCCTTGACCTTGTATTTTTCATCATCATCAATTGTGTTAGGAGAGGGATTGAAGAAAGAAGATCTATGTGTCTCAGCTTCTTTAAATGGGGATAAGAGGTGTGAAAGACATTATGGATCTTCCATGAGGGAGGTAGATAGTGTTAGTATACAAGAGGGGAGAGTACTTGAGCTATTTCAAAAGGGCCATGTTAAAGAAACGGTGTAGGGTGGCAAGTCCTAGAATGGTCCTCTGGTGTGCAGTGCCAGGGAAAGATAATTGCCAAGTGAAGAGACTCACTTGACTTGCAGAGTACTTGGTGAGAGTATAGATGTAATCTCCTTGGAGATTAGAAAGAGTGAGCAATAGAACAATATGAAAGAAGTGAAGATAAAAGCTTATTGTAACCATAAATACATGAAACTATTTATATGTTTCAGGTACACATGGGAATTTCCTATTACAGCACAGCAACATGGGGCATGAGGCTGCCATAAAGCACTGGGTGATGCTAGGCTGTGTGCCATGAGGCACTAGGCTGTGTCAGGCTATACGTAATTGATACTCAGCTGACACTGCCTCTCTATTGTTCTGCACTGCCCAATTTCAAATACATTGCCTTGTATTTGCAATACACTACAATGCTGACAGTGCTATGCTCAAGGCTATGCTGCTAACTGAGCAGCTTACCAATCTGCTTTATAGCATGAGTCATACTCATTAGTCATGAGTATTGCAGAACATCCATGACTGATCCTGTCAGTCCAGGTCAATTCAAGTCAGTCCACTATCCAGTTAATCCAGTTCTGGACTGTATACCTTTGGACTGTCTGATTCTGGACCACCATACTTCCAGACTACAATCCAGAGTACCAGAGTTCAGTCATTTCGACCCATGTCATTTGGGAGCAAGTTTGCAAGATGGGTAGAGAATCTAAAGGTTGGTGGCCTCCAGCCATACTTTGTTGCCAACCTTCCAGGGCAAGAATGATCGGGATAGGTGGTGCATCATCATTAGTTAGGCTGAGTCATATGCTGCAGAAGCTTCATCTTGTGCCTTAGATAGGGAAATCAACCTGTCACTCTTGCAGGGCAGGGATAAAGGTTTTCCTAGGAGACAGGAATGATCAGGGTTCATATCCAAGGAGGAGGGAGAATGGAGATACTTTGATGGAGCTGTGGAGAACTGAATTGTGGAGGAACTTGGCAGTGGTGAGAAATTCCAACCAGGAATGGAGGTTATTGGAGCAAAAGATGCAAAGGTAGGTTTTGAGCTCTTGATTGGTTCTTTCTGTCTGTCCATCCATTTGAGGGTGGTAGGCAGAGGATAGGCAGATGTCATAATATAGGAGGCATGTGAGTTTGAGGGTGAATGCAGAGGTGAATTGTGGCCCTTGATCTGAAATTATTGAGTCATATAGATCAAAGCATTTGAAGATGTTGTTGAAGAAAAGCTTGGATACTCCAGCAGTGTCAATGGACTTTTTGCAAGGGAGGAAAATCCCCCCCTTAGTAAGCCCATGGTCAATCATAACCAAAATAGAGTTGTACTCAGAAGATGTTGGTAAATCAGTAATAAGGTCGACAGAGATTTGGCAGAAGGGTAGTTGAGAGGTGGAAGGGATAGGTTGTAAGGGAGCTGTGGTGGAGTGGGTGTTTACTTTGCATCAGTAAATCACCCAATTTTGCACAGACTATACAGTAGTACAGAGTAGTACAGACTTTCAACAAAGTGAGTCACATTGTCACAGTGGCAGTACAGATAATTAATTAGCATAGACTAATCAAAAGTAGCAATACATTCTTAATGCTGGGGGACTTAGTAAAATTCTGGATGCTCAGATCACGTGATGGTAATGTTCGAATTGCTTGGTAATACTTTACTTGTACATTCACCAACACCCAACCACTCCACACTGTTGCCTTCCAGCTCCATACTCACATGCCAACCCACCACAGCCCTATTATCCCAATCCAAACAGGTGCTTGCCTGCTCAGGTAAGCACACACACTTGTGCATGCTACTCTCACCCCCTTTCCACAGACCTGGCCACCTGTGCATGTGCCACCCCAGGCATATGCCACCCTGGCCATGCACTCTCCCATCACCAACACTGCCAATGTGACGATGATGACAGAAGTGGTGCATCAATGCACCACCACCAGCGATGACAACAATATGAGGGTGGTGGCAACATGGGAAACACAATGGCATGCCCACTACCATGTGGGGTGCCCATGACAACAGCACACATCCCACCAGCACAAGGGCAACAAATGGTGCCCAATTGCCCCATCACCACCACACTGCTGCAACACCAATGACAAGGGCAATGGAGCAAAATGGTGCACCCTGCACTGCCATTGCCATCACCGTGATGTCAACAAGGGTGAGGGTACACAATGGCGTACCCACCATCACAGTGCTGACAATGAAGGGGACAGCACAAAATGGCACATGCACTGCAACTACCACTATCACCATGACAATGATGAGGGCAAGGGTACACAATGGCATACCACCACCACAACACCAACAACAAGGGAGACAGTGCAAAACACTGCACCTGTGCCACCATCACCATTACCATGATGATGACAAGGGCAAGGGTACACAACAGTGCACCCATCACCACTGCACCAACAACGAGGGTGAGGCCAGTAGGGGAGGTGCATGACACACCTACTACTACCATAACAAAGACAGCAGAGGCGGGGATGACAAGATGGTGCAACTGCATGTTGACACCACCACCACCATCACAAAAACAGCAGTGGCGAGACAGTGCAGCTGTGCGCTGACCACCAGGATAGTGAGGGGCACAATGGTGTGTTGACATGCCCATTATCAGATAGCATAAACATGTGCCTAACCCAACCAGAATGGTGGTGGCAGCAAGGGTGTGCAACTGTGCACCACCACACAACAATGACGACTGGGTGTGCACAGCAGTGGAATGGTGAGTTTATTACTGTAGTTAATTAGGCTCTTTTTCCATTTTATTATATTATGTGATATTGTACAGGTCTGTACAAGTCTGTATAGATTTGTGACTTTGTGTAGAATAAGGCAAATATACAGAATTTTCAGTCTGTACAGAAGAGGGGTGATTTACTGATGTGGATTGTTGGCAAATGGCACATCCTAGCACAAAATTCCATACAAAGTGGCCAGGCCACCAGAAATCATGTTCAAGGATAGCCTTGGTATGGAATTGGCCTGTATGACCTGTAGTAGATGAAGAATGAATGCTGTGGAAAAGAAAGAAGCAGGCTTATGGGGGAACATAGAAGTGATTGTGATAGAAGAGGTTATCATCTAAAAAGGACCAGTTGTTTAGAGAAGACCTGGGGAATAAAGGGGTTGCATTTTCCATGGCTTTTAGAGCACAAAGTATGAGAGGGTTGGAGGAGGAGGATTGGCAAATATGGTCAAAGAGTTTAGCATTGGGGGTTTGGATGATAACTGGATTGGGGAGGATAGAAGTGTTAGTGTTGTCAGAGGAGGTGTTAATGGAATCTCAATGTGATAAAACATCTGCTGGCCCTATTTGAGTTCCCAGTGTAACCTTCCAGACAAGGTCATAGTCAAGAAGGAAGAGGGACCAGTAAGCTTGTTGATGGGAGAGTTTTCAAGGATCTTTAACAAAGGATAGGTTTTTATGGTTGGTGATTATGGTGACTGGGTGTGGGGTGCCAAGAAGGTATTGATGCCATTCTTCCAAAGCAAGGATGACTGCCAGAAGTTCACAATCATAGATATCATAGTTTCATTCTGCCAGAGAGAAGATCTTGGAGAAATAGGCACAGTGGTAGAGATCACCATTCACGTCTGCTTGGAGGAGAACAGTGCCTGCTGCGATCAAAGAGGCATCAGTCATAAGAGAGAATGGTAGAGAAGTGTCAGGCAATGCCAGGACTGGAGCAGAAGTGAATTTGTTGATTAGGAAACAGAAGGCAAGGTCCTGTGGTGTGGCCCAAGACCATGGTTCATTCTTCCGGGTGAGAAGGGTTAATAGGGCAATGATATCAGAGAAATTGGGGATGAACTTGCTATAAAAATTGGCAAATCCAAGAAAGCTCTGGATTCCTTTTACTGAAGTAGGTAGTTTCCAGGTTTTGATTGCAGAGTGTTTAACTGGGTCCGTTTTGAGGTGTCCTTGTCCAATGATCATTCCCAGATATTCTATTTGAGGGGTGTCAAAAGAACATTTAGAAATTTTCAGTAAAAGTCTCTGATCATGTATGCATTGAAGGACCCAACAAGTTCTTTCATAATGGAGAGCAAGATCATCTTTCATATGGATGCTGAGATCATCTGTGTAAATCTTCAGCCATCATTTGGCTATCATGTCAGTGAAGATGACATTCATAAAGGCCTGGAAAGTGGGGGGAGCATTATTGAACCCAAAGAACATGACAGTTGGTTCAAAAAGTCCTAAGAGGGTAATGAATGTGGCTTTCTATTGATCCTCCTCTCCAATGTGAATGTTGTTGTACCCCCATTGAACATCAAACTTGGTGAAAATGGTTGAATCCTTCATATTATTGACAAGGCCAGGAAGAGGGTAACCATTTTAGATGGTGAATGAATTTAAATATTGGTAGTCTTGGCAGGGACAAAGTAAACCATCCTTTTTGAGAACAAAGAAGAAAGGTGATGCTTGGGGAGATTTTGAAGGGACAATTCATCTGGTCTTTAGATGTACTTCAATGAATAATCAGCACACTTTTTTCTCAGCAGAGTTCATAGAGTAGATTTTGGCAATTTTGGGGACAAAAGATGACTTTAGTTCTGTGGTGTGGTCATATGTTTGATGAGGAGGGAGTTTGGCAAAGGTTTTCTCAGAGAAAACATTTTTGTAATCCTGAGACCAGATGGGAATTTCTTGTTCCTTCTTGGGGCCTTGTTGAGCCAGTTGGGTAGAGAGCATGGTCTTGTTAACCTCAGCCCAGGGCAGACACTCATAAATAGGTACCACAACATCCCTGGGTAGAGGTTTATGGTTGAATGTAACAGTCTTTTTGACCCAGTCAATGATTGGGTTCCATTTCTTGAGCCAAGGCATTCCAAGGATTACCTGTTTCTTGCCTAGGGATGTCACAAGGAAGTCAACATTGTCATCCAGTGATGGAAGGCAAAGGTTTGCCTTGATCTTCCATTTGATCACTCCCTTTTTCTTTTAGAAGCTGTCCATATTGTAGGCCATAAGCAGGTTGGCCAGGAGTTTTACTCCTCCCCTAAGCTTGGAGACAAGGCTAGGGTCTATGAAGTTTCTTGTCACTCCACACTCAACAAGAGCGATGGTTTCAATGATTTCATCTTTAGCTTACAAACAAATTGGGGGGCAAATGACTCTTTCATTTGGCAAAGCTACTAGTACATTAGGAAAAAAAGACACTGAAATAGCTTTCCCTTTCAAAAATCCTGGGTTGCTAGGGTTGCAATGGTTTTGTCAGGTTGTTCTTCATTGTCTTTGAAGCACAGCTTGAGGGTTTGGAGGATTTCATCCTCATTCTTGCCAAATGTGCAAAGATTGTTGACATAGGCATCAAGAGATGAGACAGGTTTGGGAACTTTTGGCTTATTGATGTGGGGAGTGGGGGTGGTTTTGGCATTGTGGATGTTCACAGGTTTCTGCACTACTTTGCATTGGATGGCATTGTGTCCCTTCTTTCAGCAACAAAAGCAGAGGCCATCTTTGATGCATTTGGCATACTCTATTGGGGTAAGTTTCTTAAGGTGAGTAGCATCAACATTCATAGTGTTGGGATTCCTGGCAGTAGAGCCCTTGTTTGAAGGGGAGATAAAGGAAGAAGTGTGAGTTCCTTTCTTCAACTTACATGTGAGTTAGGTGTGGAAGGTTTTTGCCTTTTCAATCCATTCCCTTGTAGTGGCAGGGACAGTCACCATAGACATGTTAGATTTGGTGATTTCACACTCATATTGTTCATTGATGGCTTACTGCTTCTTATTTCACTTCCTAGTTATCACCATTCAATTCCCCATCTTCATTATGCCTATACTTAACTTTCCCCAGCTCATTCTGAGTTGTTCATCACTCTGTGCAGTTGCAGAGCCCCTGCCCTTATGCTTATTCAGCATTGTGGCTGATTTGTTTACCAGTATTTACATAAAGCGCACATAGAGTCTGTTGTCCACTGTAGTTCCCTCCTTGGTTACTCACTGTGGACATCAGGTCTGTACTACCTTATTCCTCTGTTAATATACCTTGGTTACTCACTGTGAACATCAGTCCTAGCTCCCAGAAGCCCCTTGAGTCGACCCAACAAGTGGCTAGTCCACTTCCTCAATCCTCAGCTCCTAACAAGACAGGATCATGGTGACAATGCACTGATCCAATCCTTGTGAGAGGTGATTGATAAGGGTAGTGTTATCAGTTACCTGAGCTCAAGCTGTCAGGTTTAGGAAATCTGTGATATACTGTTGGAAACTGTCTTCACATTGTCCTTCCAAGTTCTTCTAACATTGCTGGACTAGATTAGCAAGGCTGTGGCATGCTGTCACCTTCAGGTCAAAGGGGTAGAACATGGTGGTGAAATCATTTTTGAAGACATTGAACGTCTTCAGGTTGGCAGCTACCCCTTGGTCAGCTAAGATGTCATACCATTTCTTGGAGAAAGAAACTCCTCTATCCTTGCTCATCTTGTTTAGGGTAGTCATGATGCAAGCATCATCTGTGTTATACATATGGGCATTGATGGTGAAGTATGCCTTCATGGCCTTCATCCATCAAGTAGCATCCTTAGGTTCTTCTGAGAAATCTGCAGGAAGGGCCACCTTGAGTTTCGCCCTGAAAGGGGCTGGGGCATGGGGTGCTGCTGCTGATCTAGACATGGTGGTGGATGGTGGGAGGGTTACTGAGACTGGAGTGGTTGTAGGGATAATTACTATGAATGGAGTGGGGATGTGAGGAGAGGTGTTGCTAGGGGACACTTGGATAGGTGAACCTGATGGGGTTTCCACTTCTGGTTCCTCCTTAGAAGAGTCTAAATGATGGGCAGAGAACAAGGGTTGGGTGGTGGAAACTCTGGGGCAAGGGGTGTATCTTCTAGGGTTTGGGTTTGCAGATGACAATGGGGTTTGACTTGTGTTGGAAATGATGATGAGGAGGGTAGGTCCTATTCCTTTAAAAGGAGGGACTAAAGGTGACTCTGAATCTTTTGATATGCTTGAGTACTCAAGAGGGAGTTCAGACTGACACTAGAAGGGTGGACTCTCATGAAGAGATACCACAGTGTCCTTCAAAGCTAGTCAGATATGAACAACAAAGAGAGAGGTTGCTTAGGACTTGAGATTCACTCAAGGACTAGAATGAGTATATGATAACACATAGATTCAGAGTGTGGGATGGTGGTACAGGGCAATCAGTATATAAACTATTCTACTGTGGGAAAATAGAATGTTGTAGAATGTGGTGGAACATTGGAGAAACTAGGTTGCCATGAGAAAGACAACTATGAAGAATATCATCCCAAAAAAGAAAAGGTTAACATAGGAACAAAAGGCGAGTGTGGGGGAAACCAAGTACAAGTAAGTAGTGTTCACAAACATAATGAAAGGCCAGAGAATGAGGTTGTGAGAAAGGAGAAAAATCATAACACCCTCCACTGGCAGGGCTTGAACTGGACTGGACTGGACTGGCCAGCATCTCCACCTTTCCTATGGTCTCCAGAAAGGTATCTAGCTGGCTAGTACTATCTGTATTTTTACAGGATGCCCTATGTTGTCCAAGATTAGGACAGTGTCATAAATACTTCTAGCAGCTAACTGTGCATAAATCTTTAGGCCAGACAGTGACAGATTACTACAGATTACTACAGACAAATTGTCATTGAATTCAGATGACATAATTACAAAAAAGGTACCAACACTACCCTACAATCAATCAAGATCCATCTCAAAGCCATTAACTGTGCCTGACATGTTCCTGTTCCTGGCTTATGTGAATATCAGGCATCAATGCATTATTGAAATACTCACCTTTCTATTTTCACCTAATGGACACAGAGCACCTTGTTTTTGAACAGGATAGCAATAGTGTCACACTTCTCCATGAGGTCAAGTACATCATTATAGACCCCCACATTGACATCTCATTTGAGCAAGATGTTGGTACCTTATGCTACTACCTCATCCAAGTTTAATCAATAATCACCTGTAAGCTTCAAATGAACAATGTGGTGAAAAAAAATCACAGCAGTTGCAGCAAGAGCAACAGTAGGACATGGTACTTCATTCTCAAACAACTGAGGGAAAAGACTGCTGATAGTATTGGGCCCAGTATTAAAAAAATCCATAATCAGACTCAAGAGTGAAGGGTGTGTGAGATTGTTCATATGGCCTTAGAAGGCTACATCATCAGTTTTTTTTGCTTTCAGAAGAGCTCTATATACCTCCTCATAAGCCTCATCCTTTGAAAAGAAACCATAATCCAGAGGTTTTTCCATGATAATGGCATTGGCAGAAACATAGCTTTCAGGATCCCATTTGTATCACTCACAAATGGATGTGCACACCTTCTTTTTCAGTGAAGAACACCAGTTACCAACATCTTCCTAGAGCTGGAGGAAATTCAGTGCATGAAAAGCTGTGAGTTCAACACATACCAGTTTTGTGATATCATCTACATATTTGGGCCACCATCCTAAAAAAAAAGTTGTTGTTAGTCCATTCAGATCCCTTGAAGATAACTATGTACTGGGGATGGTGAGTTTCTGCTCAGAGCATTCTGCAATGGCAACATCTATATACTCAATGGCCTTTCTGTTAAAGTGAGCATGAAGAAGGAACCTATTACTAGATGCAAGATCACAGTGAAAAAGCTGTTTCATCACACATGGGACAAGTTTTCATCACTTGACTGTTGATCTTGAGCAAGAGGACCAAGATGGTCTGTCTGAAAGCTTAGTGTGAATGTATCAACAGACCTCAATTATTTTGAGAGAGTTAGACATGAGTTCAACTCATGCTTGCTACTAGTTACTACAATATGTAAGCACTAGTATAACATAGTAGCATAAGAACACATAAATTACTTAGGTCAAGATATTTGTTAAGTGAGGTGAGAGGAATGTCACAAGGGTGGTAATGTGCTAGAACTCTGTTCCCTCTGTCTGTGATTAGGTTGGTTTGCACATTCGACTTAACACTGGAGAGGTGGACACTCATGAAGAGGTACCATAGTGTCTCTCTGAACTAGCTAAGCACAAACTGAAGACAGAGGATGAAGGATGATGATGAAGAGTATGCTGGATTCAAGGATTGAAGGGACTCAGATGAAGGATATGATAAGATTCATAGACTGAGGACAAAGGATGTTGACTAGAGAGTTCAAGAGGTTTGAAGAACACTTGAGGACTGAGGACAATAATGAAGGAACACAAAGGACTCAAGAATTGCTCAAGGACAAAGAATGAGTAGCACCGGATGCATAGATTCAGTGTAAGGAGTAAAGTACAAGGTGATTGGTATATAAGTATTCCTATCATGAGAGAATGGAATGCTATGAAACATGATGGAACAAGGGAACACGTCACCATTGTGAGAGAGATGGCTGTGGAGTTAATCATCCAATGAGAAGAGGTTTACATAAGAGATAAGTGTGCAAGGAAAGAAAGTGGAACAAGACGATGAGGAAGACAGAAAAATTGTAACATTACCCCTCTTGTACAATCGAGTTACCAGCTCAATTATCCTCTTCATAAACATCAGCAACCTCCTCAGCAAAAAGTCCAGACATATGTGCAGCATAAGGACAGTCGTCAGCAATGTGACCTTCTTCCCCACAAAGGGCACAGAGTCTACTAGGACAAACACGTGGTCTGTGACCTTAGTGATGACAGAAGTCACAAAAGGATTGGAGACAATGGATAGCAATGTGACTGGGGGTAGGAGTTCTGCAACAAGGGCAATGATATTGGGGATAGTCAACTTGATAATGGTCAGTATGATGACAGCAGAAACACACTGTAGAAAGAGTGGTGTCCCAATGAAGGAACCAAGATTCCAGGACTTGGGTGGGGGAGTTGAGCACCAGACGTCCATTAGCAAGACATGTATAGAGTGAGTGAACCCATGCTTGGGTGGCACAGTCAATTATAGTGGAATCATCAGCAGCAGTAGCACCATTCAAAGCATTAGCCATCACAATTTGTGCAGAAGGGTCAAGGGAGGAGTTAGGTGGTGGGGGAGGCACATCAAAGTATAGAGGTCCCAGGTCAATAGTGTCAGAGTTTGATGATAGAGAGGAAGGAGGGGGGGAGGACAAACAGTCTACTAGAGTGTGAGATGATGACACCATTGGAGAGGGAGGAGCTGGGACAGGAAGAGATGGTTTGAGGACAGGTGATTGTGTAACATGACTATAATCAGGGCAAGAGGCAAGGTTTTCAAGGTAAAAGTCTTGTTCCTGTGTGGTTAAAGACAAAAAGATAGGATGAAAAGTAGAGAGTATGGAATGAACAGGGAGTTTAGGTATTAGATTGGCAAAACAATTTAACATCAACAGGTCAAGGACCTATTCAGATAACTGCCTGATTGCAACACGAAGGGAAGCTCCAAAAGAAGGGGGCAGATTTTGTGGAGTGGTGTGAAAGTGAAGATTTTGAATGTGCACCACAGTATGAAACAAACCAATGAGATGACAAAAGGTGTCATCATTTCAATATAAAGAATCCTCTTGGATGATGTGCCAAAGAGCTAGATCAGAGAGGATGGCAGAATAAAAAACAGGCAAGACATGAGGTGGAAGTAAAGAAGGCTGCACAGGATAAGAGCATAAAGGTGAAGGGTCCAAACAGATAGAGGAGCAAGATCAAAGAGTAGTAGACATAGAAGTAGATAAAATTAAGTGTGAAGGGGTGACTTTGTTTGATTTTGAAGGGAAAGGTAATCAGGTGAATTGTTAGACTAGTACAAAAGAGAAAACAAGGAGGATGACAAAAGAGAAGAAGACACAAGGGCGAAGAGTGACAAAGAATGGGTGTAATGCAGTGAGGGGAAGGAACATGTACCAGTTTAACCACTGAGGAGGACACTCATGAAAAGGTACAACACCACTCAGAGGAGTTCACTATTACTTCAAGGAATGGGAGTGTTTATAAGGGGATAGAATCCTGGGAGCATGGTGGAGATTTTCTTCAAGTTCCCATGTTGCTTCAGACTAGGAGTATCCTTTTCATGTGATTAGATACTAATAGTTGCCAGGGTGGCCCTTGTGGGACAGGATAGCCTCCACTTTGAATTCTTCTTCGTCATCTATTACCTTCAGAGGTGGTTCAGGAAAGGAAGGTCTATATGCATTGGTTTGTTTGAATGGGGATAGGAGGGAGGTGTGGAATTTTCCAGAAAGGAGGTAATCTGAGACAATAGACAAGAAGAGAGATGACTTGAGAGATCTTGAAGGGTCCATGATGTTTGGGGGTGAGTTTTCTAGAAGGGTAGGGGATCCAAAGATTGGTGGCTTCTAGCCATACCTTATCTCCAACTTTCTGGAGGGAGAATGAGCATATGGAGTGGTGAGTCATCGCCAAGCAAGCAGAGTCATGTGCAGCAAGGGCTTCTTCTCATGCCTTGGACAAGGCAATCAATCTGTCAGACAGAGCAGGAATGAAAGTTTTTCCCAGGGCAGGAAAAGATCAGGATTCATATCTGAGGAGGAGGGAGAACAGAGATGACTTAGTGGAGCTATGGGGGACAGAGTTATGATGGAATTCAGCGGTAGTAAGGAATTCCAACCAGGAGTGGGGGTTGTTGGTGCAAAAGATATGAAGATAGGTCTCAAGTTCTTGGTTTGTTTGTTCAGTTTGGCCATTGGTCTGGGGGTGATACATAGTGGAGAGTCAGATGTCATACTGGAGGAGGCAAGCAAGTTCTAGGGCAAATGCAGAGGCAAACTGTGGACCACAATTTGAGATGATGGAATCATAAAGGCTGAAGCAGTTGAATACATTGTCAAAGAAAAGCTTGGCAACTCCTGCTGCATCAATGGTGTTGTTACAAGGGATGAAAATTACCCCCTTTGTAAGGCCATGGTTGACCACAACCATAATTAAATTGAAATCAGATGACAATGGGAGGTCAGTGATAAGATCAACAGAGATCTGTCAAAATGGCAGAGATGACATGGATGGGTTTGGGTTCAGGGGAGTGACAGTGGGATGAGTGTTGACCTTGGATTGCTGACAAACAGCACAGCCAGCCACAAAGTTCTTGACAAAAGTGTTAAGTCTGGGCCACCAAAAATCTCTTTCAAGGATTGTCTTCATGCAGAATTGACCACCATGGCCAGTGGTGGAAGAGGAGTAAATGCTGTGGAGAAGCATGGATTGGAATGAAGGTGGAACATATAAACAACCTTTGTAAAAGAGGCGGCCATTATCAAATGACCAGTCCTGTAGGGAAGAGCAAGGGAACAAAGGTGTTAATTCTTCCATGGCTTTGAGTGCACAAAGGACCAGCAGGTTGGATGAGGATGAGGATTGGATGTAGTCAAAGAGTTTGACATCAAGAGTGTTGATGATAATAGGGTCTGGGAGGATAGCTGCATTGGTGTTATCCAGGGAAGTGTTGATGGAGTTCTTGTGAGAAACGGCATCAGTTGGGCACATCTGGGTCCCAGGAGTTACTTTCCAGACAAGGTCAAAGTTGAGGAGGAAAAGGGACCATCATGCTTGACAATGAGAGAGTTTGCAAAGATCTTTGATAAAGGAAAGGTTCTTGTGATCAGTGATAATGGTGACAGGGTGACATTCCAAGGAGGTATTGTTGCTATTCTTCAAGAGCAAGGATGACAGCCAGGAGTTCTCAGTCATAGATGTCATAGTTCTGTTTGGCAGGGAAGAAGGTCTTTGAGAAGTAGGTGCATGGATGGAGGTCATCATTGACATCAGCTTAGAGGAGTACTGCTCTTATGGCAATCAGAAAGGCATCAGTCATGATGGAGAACAGTTGAGATGTGTCTAGAAGAGCAAGGACTGGGGCAGAGCAGAACTGGGCAATAAGTGAGTGGAATGCAGTCTCTTGGAGGGAGGTCCATGACCAGGATTCATTCTTTTGGGTGAGTAGGACAAGGGGAGTGACAATATTAGAGAAGTTTGGAATAAACTTCCAATAGAAGTTGGTGAAACCAAGGAAACTGTAGATTCCTTTGACCAATGTGGGTGGTTTCCAGTCCTTGATGGCAGCAAGTTTAACAGGGTCCATCTCAAGTTGTCCTTGACTGATGATCATGCCAAGGTATTCCATCTGTGGGGTGTCAAACGAGCACTTGGAGATCTTGATGGAAAGGCTATGTTCTCTGAGACATTAAAGGACCCTATGGGTGCAATTGTGGTGGAGTTCTATGTTGTCCTTTGTATGAATGCCTAAATTGTCCATGTAGATCTTTAACCAGTGTTCAGCTAGCATATCTGTGAAGATATGGTTCATGAAGGCTTGGAACATTGGAGGAGTGTTGTTAAAGCTGAAGAACATTACAGTGGGTTCAAAAAGTTCAAGCAGGGTGATGAATGCCACTTAACATTGGTTCTCTTCACAAATTCAAATGTTGTTATATCCCCAGTGTATGTTGAACTTGGTGAACAAAGTCAACTCCTTTATGTCATCAATGAGATCAGAGATGAGAGGAAGGGGATACACATTTCAGATGGTGAATGAATTGAGATAACGATAGTTCTGGCAGGGACAAAGAGAACCATCTTTCTTGGGTACAAAGAAGAAAGGAGAGGCTTGTGGGGACTTTGATGGGATAATGCGACTGGTTTTCAGATGTTCTCCAATAGAGAGATGATAGGCTTCATTTTGGCAGGGTTTAATGAGTAGATTTTGGAAATTTTTGGGACAAATGTGGACTTGAGTTCAATGGTATGATCATAGGGTTGGTGAGGAGGGAGTGTGTCGAAGGTTTTCTCAGAGAACACATCTTCATAATCTTGGCACCAGGTTGTGACCTTTTGTTCTTGTTTGACCTCTTGTTGGGCCAGCTGGGTCAAGAGGGTTACCTTGTTAATCTCATCCCAGGTGGACACTCACAAAAAGGTACCATAGCATCCCAGGAAGGAGTTTCCTTGTTAATACTTACCATACCATGGATCCAATCAATGGTAAGGTTCCATTGTATAAGCCAGGGCATACCTAGGATGATCTATTGCTTGCTGAGGGCGACAACCATGAGATCGAGGTGATCATTGAAAGAAGAGATTTGAGTGCTTGCTCAGAACCTGTATTTGATAGCTCCCTTTTGGTTGAGAGAGCCATCAACATTGTAGGCCATGAGGGGTTTTGGGAGACATTTGATTCCCATATGAAGGGCAGGGACTAGGCTAGGGTCTATAAAGTTACCAGTCACTCCACAATCTATGAGAGCGACAGTTTTGACAATGTTTGAACCAACTTGTAAATGAATGGGCAAATGGAGGGTTCTTTGGTTGGGTAGTTGTCAAAGTATGACCTCCAGACAACTCCAGAGTTGTACACATGCCAACTCCAGCCATTTCTCCCCCATTTCTCACTCTACTGCTTTTGGACTTACTTATACCTATTATAGTATAGTCATACCTCATGTTGTTCACTTGGTGGTGCTCCTAGTCCCTCCAAACATGTGCTACTGTGCCTTTCATGTTTCCTGATCTGGCACACCTATTTTTGCCTATTCCACTCCAGAGTTTTCTGAAGCTAAGCATGCACTTGTCTTTGTCACTATTTTATTTATTTCAACTCTTTCCTCTCACCTCAGTTGTGCTTTTGTAATGCAAAGCATACTCAAGAGAGTGTTCAACTTAAGCCAATAGAGGCAGACGCTCACAAAGAGGTACCACAGCATCTCTCCTAGCAAGCTAAGTGCGAACCAAGGACAGAGGACGAAGGACAATGATGAGGGAGCACACAAGTCTTGAGAATCACTTGAGGACTGAGAATGAGTACAACAGAGATTGTGAACAGAGGATGAAGGACTCAAAGTGAAGAAATCCAAGGATTCTGGATGAAAGACATTGACTAGTACTGAGGACGATGACGAAGAGCTTAGAGGACTCAAGAATCACTCAAGGACAAAGAATGGGTAGCACTAGGTGCGTAGATTCAGAGTGAGGAATAAAAGTACAAGGCGAGTGGTATAAGTATTCCTATTGTGAGAGAATGGAATACTATAGAATGCAAGGGAACAAGGGAACACGTCACCATCATAAGAGAGATGACTGAAGAGTTAATTGTCCAATAAAATAAGCGAACAGGAAAAGAAAGTAGGATGAGACAATGAAGAAGGGAGAAAAATCGTAACATTACCCCCTTTGTACAATTGAGTTACCAGCTCAATTATCCTCTTTGTAAACATCAGCAACTTCCTTAGCAAAAAGTCTGGACATATGCATGGCATAAGGACAGTCATCAGTAATGTGACCTTTGTTATTACAGAGAGCACAAAGTCTGCTAGGACAAATGTGTGGTCCATGGCCCCAGTGATGGCAGAAATTGCAGAAGGATCGAAGACAGTAGATAGCTCTATGGCTGGGAGCAGGAGTTCCACAATGGGGGCAGTGGTATTGGAGGCAGTCGATTCAATAATGGCCAGTACAATGGCAGTAAAAACACACTGTGGAAGGAGTGGCATCTTGGAGGATGAACCAAGATTCCAGGACTTGGGTGGGAGAATCAAGTATCAAACATCCATCAGCAAGACATTTGTAAAGACCCCGAACTTGAGCTTGGGCAGCAAAGTCAACAAAAGAAGAACCATCAGAGGTGGTTGCACTGTTGTAAAGATGATAAATGTAACGCTAAACGTACCACGAAGGACGTTCGACTCAACCCAAGAGAGGCGGACGCTCACGAAGAGGTACCACAGCGTCTCTCTTAGCAGGCTAAGTACGAACCAAAGAAGGTGGACGAAGGACGTCGATGGATGTCGTGTCACGAGGAC
>JBBPTV010000117.1:0-19216 GCA_038094275.1 Tubosaeta brunneosetosa
ACTGAATATTGATCGAGCACTTACACAAGACGCTGACTATTACCCCGTGCTATCGCCATCGTCATCCTCGTCAAAGACACTGGTCTCTGAGCCGAGTCGACGGTGCGAATCGCCAAATGTCTCTCGCGCCACGTCTCTTCCTCTGCCAAGCTCCCATGGTTTTCCTTGGGCCCTGTTTCCCTGAACCAGCTCGGTACCGCCAGCAATACCAAGTTCATAAGCAACAGCATCAGCACGGGCAAGGTTTGATTCGCGTGGATGGATGAATATGCTGTCTGGCTTCGACTTTGAACGGCGACGTGGGGTGCCCCGGAGAAGGGGTTCCTCTGCCCTGCAAAAAAGCATGGGTCGATGAACCCGGGTCGACAGATCGTGCACGTACTGTCTCTCAAAGTCTGGTTCCTGGTATTCTACATATTCGATAACAAACTGCCCTATGGACAGCGCGGTAACCTGAAAAGACGAATCCAGTTTACGGCGCCTGTCGGAACTGTTTCAAGGTGTGGCTTACGACGACGGCGATTGCTCTAGGTAGTGTGGTCACAGGCAGGTTTCATATGATCGGGGGAATACGCACCCTAGATGATTTGACATGGCTATGAGCATGTACAATCTGCGCACTAGGCATTGATTTCGACGCGAACCACAGAAGAAGAGGCTCACAATCTCAAGAAAGTGACGAGCCCATACAGAAGGCTTTTCCAGGCTGCAGTTACAACGCGTGACGGCCGTACCACGCATGGACATATATTTTTGTTCAAGACAACGGTCAGAAATCTGCAAAGAGGATGATGGTGAGTGTGGTCGATAAAAAACGTTAGTAACACTTGCACCTCTCCAGAAGACATATCATAGTTATCACGATGCTGCTCAAGATGAGCGACCAGAGGGATCGCAAACGTAAGGAATGAAAGAGGATGTGTTCACCAAGGAATTCAACATGAAGATAGTCTACCCAACCATCCATCATGGAATGATGTACGGTGAAGCTTCCATTATTACGTCATACAATGTCCTAACTTAAGCCCTGCTCGTCGGCCAAATGTTGTCACTAGTATCAGCGCTGTTCTGTTGTGCCCTTCGCTTCGCGGCGAGTACTATCGCTTCTTTAGCCTTCATCTCTCTCCACTCACATGAATCTTGAAATTCACATGTGCTAAGGCGTTGTCAAGCGTATAACAGGCCCAACACAAGCGAAAACTCACAAGCACCGATTCGTTTGACCAACGTCTACTCCTTTAGGAGGTCGAAGACCGAACCACCACTGAAGGACGTCGGTAACTCGTGTATCAAGTTCAGTGTCATCCATGTCGAATTCCTTCGTGCCGATAACGGAGGAAGTGGCGACCTGATCCTCCGACGGTGCTTCTACTGGCTGTGGTGCATCAAGTCCTAGACCATCCAAATTATATGAGTATCGGTGATGGCATTTCCCATACGTCAATTCCCACCATGCACCATCTGTCTTGTTGGCGCTTCAGTAGATGCCTTGTGTGCACACTCCAGGAGAGAATGTTGAATTGCCCAGGCCATCGTAAGGTCGTCTTGATCAGAGCCTGGAGAAACTAGGTCCCTCCAAATGGCAGACGTGCGACCTATGGATGCAGGCCCAGCTTGTATAATGCTTTGTGCTACGTTATGAGCAACTTGACCGCCTTCTTCATGTCCGAGCTGGCTGAGGCTCTGTTCAATGGCGTGAGCAAGGTCGAGTTCTTCTTTAAGTAAGAGGGCTTCAAGGGGATCTTCTATGTCTGCCGACTCGGCAGCGCTCTTGCCCTGTTGCTTCCCTTCAAATGTTGGGCGTCGATAGACGAGCTGCAGCTGTCGGCTGACACCAAGGATTTCGGAACGTTTTCGTTGCACTGTAGATATCCACTCTGAAGCCAAGCGATTGAGATGTACGATTTGTCGTTCTTTCCAAGCGATGTCTTGCACGAACTGTGCCGAAAAGGGTTTTGCAGGATCAAGGTCCAATCGGGTCCACAAGAGATTAAAATCAAATGCTTCGGGATTGAGAAGGGAGGAGAGCATACGATGATACATCATGAGCTGAAGCCGTGGAGAAAGGCAATCTTCTTCCACGGGGATGGTCGCGGACCGACGTGTCTTGTAGTCAATAATACGCAAATCAAAGGGGCCACCGGAAATGCTTGTCGATGCGATGTGAGATGGATCATTAGTCGGATTAGAGGCACTTTGCTGCGCGAGAGAGGGTGACGTTAAACGCTGCTTCTTGTGCGGTGGGGAACCACAAGACGAGCTGGGAGGTCCCGATGAAGTGGTTTGATCCTGGGCAGCCTTGGATGGCACGCAGCGCACTTCATCCTTGGGAACGAATTAGGACAGGCAGAAACGAACAGGAAAGTGTGTACAATGACGCCGAAAACGACTTGACCATGCGTGATTATGAAAACGGGCAACTCTCTCTAGTAGAACGATGAGAGGACGATGAGGATGATGGGGGAGAAACAGATACCGTGATACCATTGGACATTAGTTGTGTGAAACCATCCATGAGCTGCACAAAGCTGCGGGGGGATGAGAAAGGAGCATGCGGAGCGCTGAGCAACTGACCGAAGACCAAAACGTTCTTCTGGAGAAGTGACACGGACGATGGCTTTGGTGGGACGCAATTCTTCTTCCAAAGCTTTGTGGACGGACTGCACAACAGAATGAGAGGCAGAGATGGATTTGATTGAGTAAAAGCATGCCTTGCCACGTTTGAGTCTGCGATCATTTGCGTCGGCAACCTGTTGGCGCACACGTATTTGCTTTCCACTCTTTGAGTAAAAGGAGGAGGGGCGGAGATGAATGGGTTTGTTGCGTTTTCCGTAGAGGCTATACTCGTACTGTACTTCACACCTAGAGGGATGAATAAGTGAGGTGGAAGGGGAAGAAGGGGGAATGGATACCAGACAGGGGAGACGATGTCTGTGACCCCGAGGTACTTTTTCCAGGAGAGAAATTTGTTGTATGGGCTGTCCTGTTGCATGACTATTTGTAGTGCTGGATAGTACGCACGGGCCAGGTGGGCATCGATGGCCTGCAAGTCTTGTGCGGTGAATTCTGAAAAGTCATATTCGTCGAATTCGTCTTGATCGGACATGACGAGTCGGATACAGCGGAGTTTTAAAAAAAAGACAAAGTGGTTCGATGTTGTACTATCAAGAAAGATCGACATGGTCGTCTTTTCTTCATGCTCTCGATCGCCCTCCTCTCCCTCGCCGTACTCTTCCTCCTCCTTGCCCTTTGCCGTTCCCCCGTCGATCCCCCCCTTCCCCGTCCACCGCAGCCCCGCCACGTCTCCTTCTCTAACCCTCCTTCCCTTCGTAAGCGCAGATCTTCTGCTCCTCCTCAGCTTGTACCCCTGCTACCCCCTCCATCACCAAAGTCCCCAACGCGTCTTTCCCCCCTCCGCTTGTCTTTCTCCAGACGGAAAACCTCCGCCTCGCTCCATATTGATAGCCTTCGGGGTGGCCCTCCTTCCCCCCCTTCGGTGGCTCGCACATCCACCCTGCCGCAGCGCATCAAATTCGTAAATCCCTTCAGTAAGTACTCCAGGTCAAGAACACTGTCTCCACCCAGTATGTACATCATACTCGGTTCCCCTCTTTTACTGAGCTCTCGTGTAGGTACTCGGTCTCCTGGTACCCCATCGTCCAGCTTTGCATCCCCGTTGCCACCGTTTCCAGGCAGGTCCGTTTACGTGTTTTATCTTTCGCCCTGACACCTGCCACAGCTCGGCGTACCCTTGCCAGCAAATTCAAATCCCTCTTTAAATCCACTTCCCCGCAACCTTCCCCGACCATTCAGCCCAAACTTTCTATTCAATCCATCAACGCTAAGCTCCGTCGAAAACCCGCAGCACGTACACAACCTTATGGTCCCCCGTGGAATGCACCGATGCCTCTCCCCGATTTTAGCCTCTCCCAACACTTTCTGGATGATCCCGCGCCTAGGTGGACAACGTCTCTTTACGAGGAAACGACAATCTCATCGGCTCGATCCCACAACCTCATCAATGAACTTGACGAAAAGCTTTTCTTGTTGCAGCAACAACGCTTCCAACACTTGATACCTCACCCATGAACAAGACCACACCTATCGATTCGCCACGCCTCTTCACGTAGATTATGGACCGCAGGAGCAACCTGCCTATTTGGGATCGTAACTTATGCATTTATTTTCCACTCTAGCAGAATAAAAGGATACGCATGACTCCCGTGTACACTACGATACCTGCCTCAATATCCAGTCAATCCATCTTGTTCCAACAGCGCTCTGATGGCGTTCAGAATCAACGAGTCCCCCTTGGATCCCAGCATAAGACCCCCTTCGATGCATTCCTGCAACTGAGCTTCCAGAAGCCGTCTCCCAATTCCACCTCAGTGCGACTCCAACGCATCGTCAAGTAGTTCAACTCACCTCAACTGATTGACAAGCACCCCGATCCGTGGCCAAGCCTTCAACTTGACGGTGCCATCTCCATTCCCAATAGTCAACCCACCACAGACATGATTCACTAGTACGGGTCCGCCAAAAAGTAGGAGCGCATACATGGGTACCTGAAAAAGATTGGTCACGACTGAACACATTGATGGCTGGATCACCCTACCTCGCTCACGCCCCTCACAAAGACCTTTGTCGTCTGTTGCATCTGGAAATAAGCCAAAAATGGCGATTTCCACCTAGATTCGCCGAATAGGACGGAGGTTGGGTGCAAGAATACTCGCCCGTGTTTCAGGTCGTACATTTTGTATTCCTTGGCTGTATTCTCGCGTTGTATAGTACCAGCCTGCACCTTGTCAAACTTGATTGCAGACGAAGGCAGATGCACCTGCGCGATGCGTGGCCACAGACCCCCCAGGATAACAGCTTTGATCAAATTTGTGTTCGTGCTGTTGACATTAAGATTGGGGGAGTCAGGTGTGGACGAAATAGCTATGAGCCCCATGTTCACAAGGGAGGAAAAGAAATCTTGACGGAGCGACGTGATTTCACGAATGGCCTCTGCTGAGATGAAATTCTGCGAGAATTCGCATTTCCCTTTTAGCCGACAATGGCGTGCTTACTTCTTCACAAAAGCTCCTCCATCTGCCTCGAGACCCGTTATCAGACCGGAGTCGTACACATTCATTATATGCATGAATGTCGGTTAGAAGATCGCTATTGTGTTTGTCGAATCGAAGCCTCGCCCTAAAAGCCTTTGCGTGAAAGGGTACGGATCAAGGTGGGAGTAAGTATCTTACTGAGTGGCCGCTTCGCGTTTCTCCAAAGGGCTTACGAACAATGGCTTTGAAGATAGACTGGCAACTATCGTGAGGACGGGGTCTAAACACCTGAGAATCAACCCAAGCACCAGCATCTACGCAATCGATATCAGTATGTCCGCAACCGAAAGATCTAGGTACAACCTTGCCCAGCCTTAGATCCAAGGGAAGCATAGCCTACAAGAGGATAAGATGGCGGGTACATGGCTGCGCACAGCAGACCCACCATATAACGCCCCAGGGAAGTGAGTCCACCATCCTTGTCTACAGCTCCAAGTTCTTGCAGGGTTGCCCATGCCTTGTTTATTGCTGATGTGTCAGGGGGGTCTATCGCTTTCTTCAAGAAGTACTGTGGAATTCAGGCTAGGTTGAGTCTTCCTAGAAGTTGAGAGATGGGATTCACCTGCACGTCTTCGTCTTCTCGCATGACTTTCACGGTCAATGAAATACTTTCCAAAGGAATGCGGTGGATCTCAGGTATCGGGAAAGCACTCATACTTTGCTCCTGCTTCCGCGTGTATAATTTGTAGCATACGCCGGGCTTGGTGCGGCCCGCTCTCCCCCTGCGCTGTCTTGCGGCTGCACGGGTAATCCATTGCTCTTCCAGAAGAGAAAGTCCAAGATCCGGGTTGTAGCTGGTTTCCTTCACTCTTCCCCCATCAATGACATAAATCACGTCGTCGACAGTAATGGATGTCTGTCGGATTCAATCAGCATCAAAGATTCGATCAATCTCATCCTTGGTAACACCTGCCTCTGCAACATTTGTAGCGGCGATGATTTTCCATTTTTTGGCTACATTAAAAACTGCACGTTGCTCTCCGCTCGTAAGATTTGCATGGAGGGGATAAATGACCACATCATCCCCTGTAACGACGCTCGAAACGGCGCCGATGCATTGACGTATTTCCTGAAGGCCTGGCAGAAAAATAAGGATACCACCCGGGGTGTTCGTAGAGGTGATGAGATATTTGACGAGACCGGCAATCAACTGGGGAGACTTGTCAGATGCTCTAGCGACGCAAAGAACTTGCGAACCTGATAGTCAACGCGATCGGCGGCCAAGGTGTTCCGAATAGATGTTAGGCCTCGTTCACTTACGCCCTGAGATCTGAGGGTATCTTCGTATTCTTTGCTCTGTCCCTTGGCGCTATGTTTGGATCCAGAGGGTGTATAATGTATTAAGTCTATAAAGTCTTCCAAGTACCTGGCAGGGGTTCAGATTGAGATAGGCAGTTGTATGATGGGGTGATCACCTATCCTCAACCGGGTGCGCGAAACCTGGGATAGTGAGCAAGGGGGCATCATTGAAGTACTTCACAAATATCTCGTGGTTGATGGTTGCAGACATGAGAACCACTTTGAGGGTATCGTGTCTCGAAAGAAGTTCTCGGAGCTCCAATAAAAGAAAGTCGCCATCAACAGAGCGCTCATGCACCTGGAAACTGGTCGAAATCATTCCATGAGTCATGCATACTGAAGGGAACTTACTTCATCGACAACGACATGTGTTATGTTCTCCAGCCAATCCCCGGAGCCGAGCCTCCTGAGCAGTACTCCGGTGGTACAGTACAACAACTTGGTTCGTTTGTCTTGCTTCGCTTCACCGCGGATGGCGTAACCAATAGACCCGTCATCCGCACGTTCTCCGGATACACGTGCTGCTATAGATATGGCAGAGATTCTGCGTGGCTGGGTAACGATGACAGATGCCTTTGAACCTCGGCCACTCTGGATAAGAGAGTCCAGTATAAACTGGGGCACTATCTGCATTTAAATTGTGAATCCTATCGGCCAGTGGAATGTGACATACGCTGTGTAGTCTTCCCGCATCCTGAGAGCTTTGTAAGCCATAGCTGTTACAACTGATCAAAGTGGCCCTCACCAGTCTCTCCCACGACGACAACAGCTCTATGCTTGTCCAAAACATTCAGGAACTGATCCTTGGCAGAAAAGGCAGGGAGACGTTGACGAGAAGTGAGCATCTCCGCGTACACCCTGCTTTCGCAGACCTTCTCAAAGTCTCGCTTGACCTGTTCATCGGACCGGTCGTCACATATGTATTTGAAATATCCTTGCCTGACTCGTTTTCCGCCATTGTCGTCCGCCCCATCAGAGAGAGGATTCGGAATTTGTGGCAGGGTCGGGGGTGGTATGAGATGTCCTATTACCGTTGATATATCAGGTGGGCCGTTCGCTTCGATCTGAGCCCAATGGTCTTCAAGGACACGCATGGTTGCCATTAAGAAACCTTCACCTGGTCCAATGAAGTCATCTCGTTCAGCCGCGAAGAGCAGCTGCGCAAGCAGATGCAGTCGGATATATGGAGGCACTGATTGTGACCCCACGTACAGAGCCAGAAGTTCGCAGGTGTCGGGTGGGAAGAGAACATGAAGCTGCACGGGACCACTGAAGAGCGGCATAACAATATGCCATGAGTCAACAAAATGAGCACCAAGCGCTTCTACCTCGTCAGTCCGATTTCTGATCTCAAGACAAGATGACATCAAGTTCGCGCTCGCTCTGAATAGCTCTGCCGTATCCTTGCCAATGAGCCTGGAGGAGAGTGCAGAGACGAGCAGTATCAAATCTTCAGTTAGACCGGGGTCAGCCATGCATTCCTTGACAATATGCGAAGGGAAGCCTGCTTCCTTGACCGCGATATCTTCGTTCCATCGATTTTTGAGGTTCTCCGCTCCGGAGTGTCCAGAGACAACGAAGGGATTGGAGGAGTTGTTAGAAGAAAAGAAACGTGTGGGAAGATCGGCTTCAGCGATATGCAAGAGAAGATACTCGATGCAGGCCTCCAAAGGTGCCAAAGTAACCAGTAGATACGAACCCAAAGGGGAAGGCAAGGAGAAAAAGGATATAGCGTTTTGGACCTGCCTCGGCTGGAAGCCTAATTGTCCAAGTTGCCGAGTCAACGGAGGAATATCATAGTTTTCGAGTACCAAAGACGATGTCTCGTGCGGCGAGTAAAAAGCGCCAGCCTACAAGGTAATGACATGTGAGGCTTGCGAATCGAAAGAGATGGAACCTCTCCCCTTCTTCACGGTCTCTTCTACAAGATCGCGGAGGGCGCTCGACATCTTTACTTCTGGCGCTCGAATGAATTCAGACGAAGCCGAAGATTTGTAGACGTCCCCATGAAGGCCAATCGTTTTCTGTTCTTTTATTTGAGCAGCTTTTACCTGTCTTTCTTCTACTTCCTTCTGAGCAGCGAACGGATCAGGATCATACATCCATTTTTGATGCTCTGGTGCAGCTTTGTGTTGAGCAACCAGTTCTGACCAATATTCTCGAGGTCCAGGAGGCAGGACCCGATGAAACTGCATTCCATTGCAAAACTAGTGTTGCACAAATCATTAGATATAATCAACGTCACGAGTAAAAGGAAAATGGAAGCCACAAACGCGGTAAAGTGCATAAGTTGCACCCCAATGGCGTGCCTCCAGGGCTGTAGGTCGCGTGTAGGGCGGATGGGACTCGAATCGAACGCTCTCTTTCTGAGATGTCTTTTTATTGATCCGACTTAATAACACAGTAAATGTCCAGCCTTCGCCGCGCCTTCGCTAGTCATCCAGTAAGCATTTTGGGGTAGGTGAGGAAAGAGAATGCTCACGGTATCTACGACCGGTTTCTCCCAGCCATTTTTCTGACATCTAAGCCGGAACAAAACGTGGAGAGGGGCACGTAAGAATCGAATCAGTGCAACCAACACGGGTACCCCCACGATACGTGCAGGCGAAAGTCTACATGTCAAATGTTCATCACATAGGCAACACACCCACGTGCATCGTGGGGGTCCTAGCGAGGAGGCCGCGCGTGCAGGGTGGTGACAACAAACCTTTCGTGGAGCAGACTCAAAGGGTACTTTGATCCTGGGGGAAAGAGTGATTTTTCCTCTGACGATGTACCAGTCCCGCCGCCGGGTGTTGCCATTTGCTTTGTGGAATTCTTTGGTGCATTGCCAGCATTTCCGGATTTCACGATGCCCTTCCCAGTGCGCGACATTGACGGTCTATGGCAATGATCGTTACGTCAGCAACACTTCCTCTGTCCTGAACGTCGATGACAGACGACTTGTACAACCTCGAATTACTTTCCTTGGTTGCCAGAATAACCCAGGAGATCTTCAACTATTTGGCTGTTAATGACAAGGTACTCGCAGAGTATGTCGTTAACCTTCACGACTCGTCGTCTTCCCTCAACGACTTCAAGAACAAACTGAATGGTGCTCTTCCCGACTCTGCCATCGAAAATATCGACCGCCTCATCCTCAGCTTGCATCCAAAGCACAAAAAGAAGTCGAAGGAACTCGCAAATATCCTTTCTGACGACGCCAATGCTCAAACAGACACGGACACACAGAAGCGCCTCTTCCCTGGTCTTTCCCTCCCGGACCGGGAAATAGCCAAGGACGTACTCATGAAGGAGGTAGATGATATGATGGCTCAATTCGAGGGTGCCGCAAAGAAAAAGACGCGGGATGAGAAGACGGAGAATAGCACGGCCATATCTCAGCGCAGGCGTCGATCTCGGTCTCGTTCCCCACCCCGTAGGCGGAGTCGCAGTCCAGAGAGAGGTCGCCCTGATGAATCAAGAAGGGATTATAGGCATGGTGGGAGGGATCGTGTTTCGTTAGATGAACGCCCAGTCTTATTCAAGATATACAACGGGCGAATCTCTGGCTTGAAGGATTTTGGTGCCTTTGTACAACTAGAGGGTGTTGCTGGACGTGTGGAAGGTAAGTACTCCTTGACTTCTGAACTTCTGTTGGTTTTCATCGTGTTACAGGTATGGTGCACGTCTCAAACATTCAGCAAGGTGCACGCGCAAATTCTGCTTCGGATTTGCTTAGCAGAGGGCAACAAGTCAAAGTCAAAGTCATGAGCGTTGCGGGGACTCGTATAGGTCTTTCCATGAAGGATGTTGATCAGGTCACTGCTCGTGATCTTACACCCCACCTCCGCATTAAATCTGAGGCTGAGATGGAGGAAGAGCGACAACGCGCTGCACGAGCCTCCTCTGGGGCAAACGCTGTGCCATTGCGTTCTCGGGACGAGCATCCTGTACGGTCTGCGAAAAGGCTCACATCACCTGAACGTTGGGAAATCAAACAGCTCATATCTTCAGGTGTCATTGATGCTTCGGAGTATCCTGATTTGGACGAGGATTTCAGCAACCCAGTGGCGCGCGCAGAGGTAGAAGAAGAACTCGATGTTGAAATTCGGGAAGAGGAACCGCCTTTCCTAGCCGGACAGACGAAGCGCACCCTTGACCTCAGCCCAGTCAAGATCATCAAAGCACCAGACGGCTCTTTGAACAGGGCAGCTATTGGCGGTGCAGCACTTGCAAAAGAACGAAGAGAGCTCCGTCAGCAGGAGGTCAATGAACGTGCAGACTCGGAAGCTCGTGACTTTAGCGCCCCGTGGCTGGATCCTATGGCAAAAGATTCCGAGAAAGTCTTTGCGCAAGATCTCCGAGGTAACCTCAGGGACCAGAAGGCGGGAGAGGTTCCGAAGTGGCGGGAGTCAACATTCAACAAGGCGACTACATACGGTGAAATCACAACGCTCAGCATCCAAGACCAACGAAAGAGCTTACCCATTTACAAGCTCAGGGACCCGCTACTCCAAGCTATCGGTGATGTAATACCGCTCTCTGAAAATCGGTTCAGACACTGATTTCTATTACAGCATCAAGTTCTAATTGTCGTCGGAGACACTGGGTCCGGAAAGACGACACAAATGGTTCAATACCTTGCCGAAGCCGGGTACGCTGACAAAGGTCGCATTGGTTGCACACAACCTCGCCGTGTTGCAGCCATGTCCGTAGCAAAGCGCGTCGCAGAAGAAGTCGGTTGTCGTCTCGGTCAGGAAGTTGGCTACACCATCCGTTTTGAAGATTGCACTAGTCCGGAAACGAAAATCAAATACATGACAGACGGTATGCTGCAACGAGAGTCAATCATCGACCCTCTCTGTAGTCAGTACTCCGTGATTATGCTGGACGAAGCCCATGAACGCACTATTGCCACTGATGTTTTATTCGGGCTCCTGAAGAGTGAGTGATTGTGCTAGGACGTGTCTACTCTTTGTCGCTTACTTTGTTACAGAAGCGGTGAAGAAACGACCTGATCTCAAGTTAATCGTTACCTCCGCAACATTGGATGCTGAAAAGTTCTCAAAGTACTTTTTTGGCTGTCCCATCTTCACTATTCCCGGTCGCACATACCCCGTCGAAATCTTGTACACGAAGGAGCCGGAGAGTGATTATCTCGACGCGTCCCTCATTACTGTGATGCAGATTCATCTCTCCGAACCTCCTGGCGACATCCTCCTCTTCTTAACTGGACAGGAGGAAATCGACACGGCTTGTGAAATACTTTTCGAGCGGATGAAAGCACTTGGCTCAAAAGTCCCTGAGCTCATCATACTTCCCATTTACTCTGCGTTGCCATCTGAAGTTCAGTCACGTGTGTTTGAACCCACCCCACCTGGCGCTCGCAAGGTCGTGATTGCGACTAATGTGGCGGAGACATCTTTGACGATACCCGGCATCTACTACGTCATCGATCCTGGCTTCTCGAAGCAGAATGCTTATGATCCTCGGTTGGGTATGGATTCACTGGTGGTCATGCCAATCTCGCAAGCCCAGGCGCGCCAACGTTCTGGACGCGCTGGGCGTACCGGTCCTGGAAAATGTTACCGACTATATACTGAGGCAGCATACCGCAATGAAATGTTACCCACGTCGATTCCCGATATCCAACGAACGAATCTTGCGCACACTATACTGCTTCTCAAGGCGATGGGTATCAATGATCTACTTAGCTTTGACTTCATGGACCCCCCGCCTGCACAAACTATGCTCACCGCCTTAGAGGCCCTGTATGCTCTCTCGGCGCTGGACGATGAAGGGTTATTGACCCGTCTTGGACGAAAGATGGCGGACTTCCCCATGGAACCACCACTGGCGAAAATGCTGATTGCTTCTGTGGAACTTGGGTGTTCAGAGGAGATTCTTTCTATTGTTGCCATGCTCTCCGTCCAGACAGTCTTCTACCGACCAAAGGAGAAACAAGCCCAAGCTGACTCGAAGAAAGCCAAATTCCATCAGCCAGAGGGCGATCATCTGACATTGCTCACGGTGTACAACGGATGGAAAGCAGCCAATTTCTCGAATCCATGGTGCTATGAGAATTTCATCCAGGCTAGGAGTATGAGACGAGCTCAGGATATTCGCAAGCAACTTGTGGGAATCATGGACAGGTGAGACTGTTGTTAGGTTCGGTTACTCTCTGAGGCTTACGACGAGTAGGTACAAGCATGATATATTATCTTCAGGGAGGGATTACAACCGTGTGCGCAAAGCCATCTGTTCTGGATTCTTCCGGAATGCTGCAAAGAAGGACCCTCAAGAAGGGTACAAGACGCTGGTCGAGGGCACGCCAGTTTACATTCATCCATCCTCTGCGCTCTTCAACCGCAACCCGGAGTGGCTAATATACAACGAATTGGTACTCACAACTCGCGAGTATTGTCATAATGTAACAACAGTCGAGCCCAAGTGGCTCGTTGAGGTCGCACCTCAGTTCTTCAAGGTTGCTGACGCGAACAAAATCAGTAAACGGAAGAGGCAAGAAAAGATCGAGCCACTGTACAACAAATATGAAAAGCCAGACGAGTGGCGGTTGTCGAAAGTCAAACGGAGTGCTCGCTCAGTAAGTTCCCCATTTGTGTCTGGAGAGTGTTTGCTGACTAGTGTCAGAGTCAAACGTTCGGTTGATCGCTTTCTACGTGTCTCAAGCCGTTCAATGGCTTTGTGTTGTCTGTACTGATATAGGGTACTACTTGCATAATGTGTTGGTGCTCCCCATTCGACTGATACAAGAGCGAATATTAGGACCAAAGTTGTCGTTTCGATGATAAATTGAGCTTGACTTACCATCGACAATTATCCGACGAATCTCATAGAGTCGGCATCGACATAATACTTTGCTACTTCTCCTACTCCCGCGACAGGCGCAGCTGGGTCGGGGACAAGCATGAACGTCTGGAAGAAGACTCTTGGTTGTCCGTCGACCGACCGAGTAGGCGCGGGATGGTCTGGACTCTTCCCGTGTGTGACATTCCCCGACACAGTCACCAACAACGAGGGGGGACGTGAGCCTGAGTAAAATTGAAGATATGAGTCGAGTGAAAGGGGCCACTGAGTGCCTCACCTGGAATCGGATGGCAATCATAAGACTGGACTTCATGCTTCGTGCTAGGCATGTTCTGGATCAGTTTCTTGACACCGTCTACGCCTTGGCACGGATTGCCGTTCCATGTCAGAGTCGACGTATCACGGTAGAACTTGGGCAAGTCGTCCACGCGGGTGGGCGAGTCGTAGGTGGAATAGTACAGACGGGTGAACTGATCTGCGGCCCTCGTCGATATGTCTATACTAATCCAAGTGTCAGCACTGAATCGGGATGAACTTGGCTGGGCGTACTCGTCGCGAGTGAACGCGGTCGCCATTGTGGAGGTGGCGGTGAGCACGTGTAGACAGCTTAGTTCTTGCCGACATGGCACACATTCGTGTTGCCAGTCTCAATTGCTGGTCTGCACCGACTCCTTCCTTGTTTCGTGTCCTAACCGCTTGCTTCCAGGGGTTTGAAGTACGTTGCCAAAGATCGCCATGAGCGCATAGCGGCCATCGCCACTGTGTTCTCCTCGTCCGACTACGATATCATTGCCCTGCAGGAAATCTGGGTAGAAGCAGATTACAACCAAATCCGTGACAAAGTTTATAACAGACTGCCTTATGGAAAACTCTTCCATAGGTGTGTGCTTGACTCTCATGCGTTCCTCAGACTCGAGACATTCTCCCGACAAGCGGTGCGTTGGGTGCTGGGTTGGCCATTTTCACAAAATGGCCCATCATTGGGACCTCCATTACGCCATATTCTCTCAACGGTGAACCGACGGACGTGACTGGTGGAGACTGGTATGTTGGAAAAGCCGCTGGAAGTGTCACCGTTCTTCACCCCACCCTTGGGCAAGTGCAAATATTCAACACCCACGTAGGTCCACGCACCTAATTCCACTTCAAGATTCTCATCCCCTTCTACCAGTTCCATGCCAGAGGCGGTGATGATGGCCCAGAGTACAACCGAGCCCACCGTCTAGTCAACGCTTGGGAGTTTGCCAAGCTCACAAGAGAAGCCGCTGAGCTCGGACGTTATGTTATTGCTGTGAAGCACTTCTTTCTCCGATGATATTTCGCTCACCTATTCTATAGACTGGAGACTTCAACAGCATCCCGAGCAGTCTTGCCATGAGTGTCATCCGCAGCCATGCTGGGTTGAGCGACTCGTGGGCAACTTCACACTTTCACATTCCCCCGCCCACAGAAACGATCTCTGCATTCGATGGCATTGAAAAATACGGCGTGACCGCTGACTCTCCGCTCAACTCTTATCGCGACTCTGCACCCTCTAGTGACGCGGTGGTGCAGACGTTCCAGGGCAAGCGCCTTGACTATATTCTTTTCCGTCAGCCTAGTCGCATCTCGGAAAACCCCGACGCCTTTAAGTTGACATGCAACGACTCCAAGGTCATTTTCACCGATCCCGTCCCAGGAAACACATGTTCTTATTCTGACCACTTTGGGGTCGAGGCGACGCTGACCGTGACCGCACTCAAAGCTCGACAAGACGCTCAATCTGAAAACGCTGTCCCCAAGGATACCGAATCACCTTGGGCTGACATCCCATCTGAGTTGAGCACAACAACAATTTCCGAGGTTCTTGGTGCCCTTCAAACATCGTACCGCATCTCCCAGGACCGCTCTCGCCGCGAACTCACGTTTTTCGCGTTTGGTATATTGTTGTTGATGAGTCTCATAATAGGGTCCGCCTGGGTTCCTCTTCCGTGGGCCAACCCTATTCTGGTACTATTCACCGTCTTCATCGCATGGGTCACTACAACTATGTTGTATGAGGGATTCATCTTCGGAAACTGGGAGCGCAAAGCATTGCAGAATGTCGTTGAGGAATTAGAAGTTCGCAAGACCGTGCTAGCAATGGATCGTTCACAAGACGAAGTCGATCAATGGTAAATACCTGGACCATATACCGAGCTAATATACATAGACATTGTATCCTCTTTTATGCTTACCGTACCGTCATTTTATGTCGCTACCTGTGCCTGCCTTATGCCACAGCTTTTTGAGGACAAGGACCACTGTTCGACGAAAGAACCGATGCCTGTATGACTGCTTGTTTTGCGCATCCTCGGCGATGAAGGTCGCGTGGGTTGGTGATCACCCGTGAAGCTGCTCTCAGACATCCTGCTGAGAGGCATATCAGCAGCAATGACAGAAAGTGCTGATTTGATGCGGCGAAGACTGGGGTGGGACTCCATGGACGCCGCCACCGAGCTAGCAACCTTGGACTCTGCATCCGTGTCACTAGCATTGGAGGTCACGTTCGATAAAGAGGTCCAACTCGGAAGGTCTTGGTCGCCGGACGGATTCTCTTTCATTTGCACCTCCATGTCGTGTCTACCCGATGAGGTCTCGACACCGTCTCCACGAACCACGCGCACATTGTCATTGCCTATGTCGACGTCGAGACGTGCTTCGCAGATATTGTCAAGAATCTGGGGCGTAGAGGCTTGCAGCTCTGGGAGTTGGTGACAGACAAACTCGCGGCATGAAACAAAGGCTTCGTGGGCTGAGCCGAGAAACGGAAACGCCTGGAATACGTGTACCTAGGAAATATGTGAGAATGACGAGTGTACCAAGACCTTGACACTCACTCCGTCCTCATACGTCTCGTGTTGGACATGGACACCAGCAAGCGAAGCCTTGTGCGACAATAGCATGATTTCGTCCCGCAGAACTTCTGCCTCTCCACACTGGATAAGCAACGGTGGGAGACCATCGAATTTGCCGAATAATGGGCTCGCATACGGGTGGGTCAGGTATTCCTCAAGCCCGTCACCAAGGTACATCACGACAGGATGAAGGTGTGCAGTTGGTCCAGGAGCCGGGACTATGTCATACGCGGCATTGGTATCCCAGGAAGGACAACTGAGGGTGAGGTCTAAAGCACAATTAACGAATGTAGATGGTATCAGGCTGGCCACTTACCAACCCAGGGTGAAAATAAGATGGCGCCTGCAGGAAGCGGATAATCGTTGTCTCGGAGATAGAGTAGTAATGCCAAACATAAGGCGCCCCCTGCACTGTCACCTGCCAATACAACATTTTCCGGAGGAACGTTGAGATCTTCCGTGAGGCGTAGATACGCGGTGACCAGGTCATGCAAAGGCCCCGGAAAACGGGTCTCCGGAGCAAGGCGATAGTCAATAGCTAGCGGAAATGGGTCAAGTTTCAGTTCTGTACCTGAAATCACCCACCAAATATTCGGGACTCGGTATATTTTGACATCGGTATCGTTATCATTCTATGCGAAGCGGCACTCGAAGTGTAGTAAGCACCTGAACAACGCTGTCAATACCCCTTTCTCTGAGTCTGAGACGACGCACCGCCATGCACGTAAAGAATAACCCTCGAATGTCTTTTCCGAAGGGACGGGCCTTCATTCAAAGAGTCCAGAATATCGTCCTTGTATGGCTGGGATGTTCGGTAGTCTGATTGCAAGGTCTGCCATAACTTCTTTCCAACAACCCATTCACCCGAAAGTTCACGGGTTCCGGTTTCTTCTGCATCTAAAGCTGCCAATATTCCTCTAAGATTTCGCTTGCGGACATGGAAAGTGACAGGAGTAACCAGCGCATCCGCGGGAAGGGGGACTAAACCTCCAAGACCCATTACCATCCGAACCATCGTCTGGGCAAGAATGTTCGATGGTCTAGTCAAAGAAGAAAGTACAAGCCACCCACAACGTCAGCCAGGGACGAGTGCCTGGATACGTCTCTCATCATACTATTGATCACTGTCATCTCGATGCCCCATGTTCTTCTGCGCGGACCCCGGATGTGGTAAATGAGGATGTCCCAAGCCAAGGACGATGCTTCAGAAGGGTCAGCACAAGGGAGGCATCATTCCAAAGGGCGGCAAGGTACCTTTATGTACGGCAAAAAAGGGAAATCTCCATGCGTCCCAGAGTTTGAAGGAGACTTGTTGTTGGGATCTAAGGGATCGGTCTAAACGAGAGGAGGCAGGAAAGACACCCGGGCTTTCGAAATCTCGCAGAAGAGTGATCACTGACTTGCGTTGGGGTGCTCTTACGGTTGTAGAGTCGAAGGTACCGCTGAAAATCTGCAAAGAGTCCCGCAGCATGCTAAGACGATGTCTGCTTGGGGTGGAAAACGTCGGGAGTGTGGTCAAGATGGTCGTTGGTGAACCCAAGAAGACATGCAGAACAAAGGGGGCCCTCACAAGATGTACTAGGACAAAGACTCTTGCCTTTTCTGGGTATGATGTGGTCTTTGTCAAGTGATCCATGTCAGCCTTCGGACAACACGCATTCACTCCTTGAACTGTATTCTTCGCACTCACTTCGGTGTCAATCCACAGAGCTGACTGAATTGAATTGCTTGAACTAATCAAACTTTAATAATCATCTCCTCGGCTGACCACTTCCTTCACCGTCGGCCGTAATAGTATCGTATGCTCCTGTTTGGAGTCTTGGTCAGCGTATCACAAACACGGGGTTGAACCCACAAATTGTGCCGTCATGGCTCCCCTGACATCACAAAGAGGGGGATAATCTTGCACTATGCCTTGTTGAACTAGGTGGTTCAACTGTTAGACCCAGTGGTCAATACCGTCTCTCGGGGAGTGACGAGTGCAACTGACCGCAAGCAAGTATTTGGTTTCACCAACCCTGTCGAGGTACCTGCGGCAGAACGGAAGTGTACCGAAATTGCCAGTGATGGATTTGAGTAAAGACTTCGCAGACGTCAAGCTTCGCATAGCACGTAAGTAACGTGAGGCCGTTTGATGGTGACCTTACCGCAGTGGCACTCGGGGCGCATCCACAATCTTTGCGTAGTGTGAACAGTCGCCCTACGTGAATGTCAAGCTGTGGAGACCACAAAACAGTGCCATACGAACGCTCTCCACAACGCGTGCACGACCAGTTGAGCCGAAAGTCTCAATAGCGTAGTATTCACCCTCTTCCATCTTGGTTTGATCTTCATTTTTGACGAGCAACACTGACTTGCCACCATGTATTTGATATCGATTGATGGAATGACCGCTTAGATTTTCGATGGGTTTGACTGGTTAAGGGCTGTCGTCGGTCAACGTCCAAGGAACATCAAGTAGACACTTGCCAGGTAGTAGTTTGCCGTCTGCTTCGACTTCATACGATTCCATAGTTTCTTGTATATATCCTGCGAGCTCGCCGAGGCGCACATCTATGCCAGCCTCCTAGAACCCAGATACAATATTCAGCGTGAGCAGGACGAAATGAACGTTGCCTACTTTAACGCCAGTGTTGGTGGCAGCCCGAACAGCATCGACCAGTTTGTCATAAGTCGGGTCAAAATTGAGGGTGAAGGCAGAGTCGACGATGCGACCTCTGACGTGGACTCCAAAATCTACTTTGAGAACGTCACCGCTTTGTAGAACTTGTACCCAGTGAGTTCCCGAAAGACGAGACAGCGTGCGACACACCTCTGGTATCCCCAGCATTCGGGGTGAAGTGGGCAGCGCATTCGTTTAAGCTAAGCCCCGTCGGAAATCCGATACCGGCATCCAGACCATTCTCTTCGACAAGCGAGCGCGTGCCATCTTCGATGTACTCTGCAATCTCTGTCATGTTCAGTCCTGGGCGGATAAACTTTCGAACACGTTGTCGAACTTGGCGGTGGACTTCGGCAGCACGACGGATGTTTTGATAGGTAACGTCTGGATCTTCCATGGCCATCTTCTCGTCGTATCGTTTTTCCTCTGAAGTAACCCGCCATCCGTTGCTGGAATGG
>JBBPTV010000117.1:19314-45796 GCA_038094275.1 Tubosaeta brunneosetosa
GACTGGTTTGGTGATACCCTGAATGTTATCCCGAAGAATTTTACGGTGACGCTTAGCGCCCCCCTTGCCCAATCCCTACAAAATCAAGTCAACCAAGTCGCTGATAGGACGTTCAGGACTGCCTGACAGACCTTGCCACCTTTGCCGCGTCCTGACATGATTAAAGTGCGATTGTGGTTGTACTGGTAGAAATGAAGGTGGTGGGTTGGAGTGAAGCAATGTTCCTCGCGTGGCTGCCCGTATGTATATGCCAAGGTCACGTGATGCTAATCAACAAACGCGTCGCGTCGCTTGTCAAATCCTTTTGTTCTTCCCACCAACACTTACGTAATGTGGACCAAAGTGACCATCCACCAAGATCCAAATGTCCACTGCTGCCCGCGAGTTTCTGCTCTCCGTGCTCCCTTCTCCAAGCACCGACAAGGTTGATAGAGAGGGGAAACACATTCCCACTGTAACCCTCACATTCGCTCAGTCGCTGGATGGCAAGATTGCAGGGCGCAATGGGAAACAGCTCGCCTTGAGTGGTCAAGACAGCATGCTCATGACCCACTGGTACTGTCCGCTCACGCTTAGACATGTTGTCCCTGCTCATTCCACAGGATGAGAACAATGCACGATGCGATCGTTGTTGGCATAGGCACTGCTCTCAATGATGACCCCCAGCTCAACGGCAAGCTTCTCTGACGTCACATGTCCATCCATGACCCGAGCCTTGGAACTAGTTCGCTTGATCCCAGATGCCGCCAAACTAGGTCTGACATCGCCACGTCCGGTCATTTTGGATACACGCTTGCGCCTTCGTACGGACTGTAAACTGTTGAAGAATTATAGAGATGGCAAGGGGCAACAACCTTGGGTTTTCTGTGCCTCGGATCCTCAATATCCACGCACAGAGAGGGACGTGCGCAAATCTGCTCTGGAAAGCGCCGGAGCAGTAGTGTATGAAATTCCCTGTGAATCTGGTATGGCGCTTCACGTACTCGTGTATAGTTTTCATCAAGATACAGGCTTCCTCTCCATTTTGAGCCTCCTGGAAAAGCTGTACGAGCGTAATATTCGGAGCGTCATGGTGGAGGGTGGCGCAAGCGTCATCGGTACATTCATGAATCAGGCATCCAGGCCCCGCCATCCTGGCGAGTCACCCATTGTCGACACTTTGATTATCACTGTGGCCCCAACATTGGTAGGTGGCGATGGACTGGGTTATACTGTTGGTCACTCGGAAGATACACAGCACGTACGTGATCGTCTGATTTTGTTCGGCATTACTCACACCTATTCACTACTTTAGGTGCTCAAGTTCAAGCACGTACGCACAGAGTTGATGGGGAAAGACGCCATTATCGTAGGAAAGTTTGTGTGAGCTGATAATATACATGCAACGAAAGCAGATCGACTTCAGATTGTGGTAGTGTTCTAGCATGAATAGTGATATCAAATCCGCCCCTAAGTACAGGTGGCTAGGAAGCGGGGCAAAATGCAGGGTTCCTTTGGGCCTTGTCACAATTACTCGCAATTCGTGTGGCGGCTTCCAGAGCACGCTCGACAAGTAGACGAGGTGGAGACATCGCGGGAGTACAGCTAAGGAGATCTGAAATGCAGTGGGCAACAGTCTGCACAAAACAAATCGGATAAACAAGACTTACCTCTATAGAGCAATACATATCGCATCACGCGCTGAATCGGTTGTATCGCGAGGTCTCTAACGCTGAGTTTCCGACTAGGAGGCTGGCCAGTCGGAGCCGGTTTATTCGTGTTTTCTGGTTGCTGCAGGGGCGCGGTCTGCTTTTCTGTATGAGTCGGGGGAGTGCATCGTTTACCCGCCATCCGTCTGTCAGGACTGCTTATCATAGAGAATACAGGAGGTAGTTGTGGGCTAAGAGAGGCGGGTGTTTGCTTGGTCACGATTGGAGAGGGGTTCGGCATCAATCCAGATTTACGGAGGCGCCGTCTAGCGGTTGAACCGTTCAACTGCGAGTCATTGTCAGTGAAAAATGACCCCGCTATAGTACACCATGACACCATCGATGCCTCGAGTTCATCTTCGGATGTGACAAAGGCTGTGGAGACACCCCACGCTGAAGGGTCCTCGAGGAATCGTTTTAGAAGCAATTCGGACACGCGAACCAGCGCCGAAACATAAGGCGGCATTGAAGGTGGAGGCGGCGTCGTGGTCTAATTGGAGTCGTAAACCTACGATTGGTTGGCGGTGGAAGAACAAACCTGCGCATTCAACAACATCTGGAGAGCCTCCTGGTACTTTTTCTCTGTCCGGACAATCTCCCGAATGCACAAAAACGCTTTCCTAGCTGCCTGCCAGACTTCAGCGTCGTCCGAGTCCGAGGTTGTATCTTCTGATATCCGGGGGGAAGATGGTATATTACAAGGCTGAACGAGCTGGTCAGGTGAAGATGGCGAAGACGGCAGGAGAGATGCATTCTCATTCCCAATTAGGCTGAGAAAATTACTCGGGGACGAAACGTTTCCACTACGCTCGGAAAGGCCGTTGATCCTGCGAACCCTCTCAAGGCGATCAACCAGGTCACCATCGGATATGTTGTCGTCCTCCACAGCAGTCCCCATGTCAAAATGGTCCGGGAATAATTCAGGGATGTCCAAGTGACGTCTCCAATCAGCGGTATGCAAGGTGCCTATCCAAGCCAAGGAAGCGAGGACTTCGGTGCTTCCACTGGTTCGTCGCATATTTTTCTCGTGATATTGGGTTACATCAGAGTGACATTTAGGAGAAGAGTTAAAGTCAGTTCGGCGATCGTGCCATGCATGATGAAGTGGCTACTATGTGTTACTGCGTTGCCTATAGAATGACAATGGTAAAAAAAACTCACGATATTAACCCTAAAGGGTGAAGGTGGTCTTACTTGAGGCAGAGAGGTCTGCCGCTTATGCACGTTCACTGACGACGGGGTATTTTGTTTGCGTAGAACACCTCTCGGGGGTTGACGACCAACGGGTTGAGAGGGCGATGAATAAGTTGCTTTCGTAGCACGACGGCGCTTGGAAAGCTTTAATGGATTTTGAATGGTGTCTTGTGACGTGGACGTATAAACAATGGGTGCACTAGGTGATTCAGGCGTGCTGTGCTGTGAAGGGGAATTCTCCCGGGTTGGTTCGGTTGTCACAGACCTGCTTTGTTCGGGAAAAATAGGTTCGGGGGAAGGAGTTGAACGTACACCTATATCCGTGTTGATGCGTAGGCTAGGTTTCCTCGGGGTTGTAGCCGATACGCCCAGTGAAGTGGGCGGCAGAGGCGACATAGGCTTGGGAGAAGGAGGGTATGGGTTGGGCAGATCTGGCGAGGAAGGAATTGAGTGATTAAACACGGAGTGTTGAGCAACTCCTAGTTGTTTCCGAAGCGTCTGGGGGTCCGAAGATAGAGAGACTCTGGGTGATGTCGCGGGAGGCATAGAGCGAATATGGTCGTATGCGACGCCCAGTCTTTGCGCAAGGTCATCCTCAAAGGAACCTTCACTGAGATAGGAGCCTACTGATTCGAGGTCGGTGAGAGCAGAGGGTAGATTCGGCCCAGAGTAGTGGGTAGAGCCTTCGGGTGCTGCCTGTGTTGCGACCGGGTAGTCGAACTCAGGTATGATGACGAAACCGCTCGCAGAAGAGTCATCAGAGAGATATACGCTGGACACGCGGCTGCCAGAGCGGCCGACCTTGGCGTTTGATTTTGGGTCTTGCTTTTGGGAGAGGGTTTGAAAGGGGGTTGATAATCGCCAGTGTTTCTTCTTCCCAGAGGACAAGCTACGCATGGAGTGTGTGTGTGAGCAGTCAACTGGCCATTCATTCACTCCAAAGGATCAATTTCGGTACAACAACAATCCCCTATGTTAAACATGTCACGTGGTCACAAAGCTCTGTACAGAAACGTTGGGCATACTCATACACCATCACTCCTCCGAATTCCTATCGTACAGCACAACATACTCCAGGGGCTCAGAGTGCGTCCGGCTATCTTGCCACTCTGCGTCTTCATCGTCCGACGACGGCATGCTTACGAGCGATACCGAAGAAATGTCGGATTGATCCCCAACCCCATCCATTGCCGTTTCAGTGGATGGTAGCGACGGCTGCGGCGCGTCTTCGAGTTCCTCGCTTGCATTGACCGAGTTCACGGGATGTATGCTGGGCATCACCATGGAGGATGCTGCAAGTGAGTGCTCACTTGCTTGATCCGAATGATGATCCGCTACTGTCAAGCTACAAATTTGCCTCAGCCGCGAGGCCCTGGGTAAAATTCGGATTACTTACTCGATCCACATACTATTACCAAAGAAATTACCCTGACCATCATTAAGCCGCCAGTAACCAACATACCTCCCCGGTGTATCAGGGGCCTTGACAATCCTCAGGGGCATATACTTTTTGTCACCGTGTCATACCACATACCTTCAAGTCGCCCGTCCAAATATCAAGGTCGTGTCCAGGGTACACAATCCCTACCTTCGCCCTCAGTGACGTACTGGACTCCGGAGCAAACATCTCTCCAGCAACAAATTGGACTTCCGTGGTCGCGGGCCAAGGCAGTCCACCAATGTTCATCATATGCCAGCCCTTGACAAATTCGGCTCCCGGAGGGAAGACCTGCCCGTCGGGGACGTTAGTGTCGCCTACAAAGGCCGAGTCAAGAATGCTTTGTTGAGGTGCATCAGTTGTGGCTATTTTGTCCCGATTGTCACTAGGAAGTTGTCGAGTAGTACCCTGCGACTCTTCAAGACTTGATAAAACAGGTGAAGGGGTGCGGTAGTCAAAGACGGACTTGGAGGTATCAGAGATTGGGGAAACTGGACGAATGCAGTGCGGCTCGCTTGCCAGCGAAACGGCCGACGCGGTGGAAGCTGCCAGCATCGGTATTTGCGTGACAAGAGGTTTATGGACAACAGGCTCCGCAACGGTAGTTTCAATAATGTCCGGATCCTGGGCCGCGTTCAGGTACATCAACTCCCGATTGAATGATGGCCATAGTTGATGACATATGTTCAATGGCGAATGACTTGAGAGAGGCGATTCAGGTGGTTCTGCAAAGTCGATAGGGTACGATGAGGCGACAAACGCAGGTGCCTCCCCGAATGCATCGCTCTTTGGGCTGCCAAGTGGGCTGAGGAATTCCTCAGCAAAATGGGTTTGACTCTCCGTAGCCGTGTTGATGTCTCGGTCAGACACGGCGACAGATACGGCGTTGAGCGATTTCGTTTCGGTTGCGAGGGGACTAAGGAAACGAGAAACGGGGGGCTTGCTGCAAGCTAGAGCAGACGGTTGACCAGCTGACTCGTCAATCATCCGCGTTTGCCCTACTCTGTAGACGGTCGGGATAACTGTTTCAGTGGTCCTCAACTTCAGCATTGGATGATTGAGGGGATGAACGGGGATAGGAAGGGCCTCGCAATTGCTGCACAAATCGAAATCGGGACAGTTTGGATGCATGCACTATTAGAAAATCAGAAAATGAGTCATAGCTGTATATCTTCCCACCTTGTAGCGAGTGCCATAGATCATTTTGCTACATGCTGTGTAAAAAATGTATCCAATGGTGCATGAATTCATGGAGCTGATGGCTTACAATCGCATCTTGCGTGGTGTACACCTTCGCGAATTGGACCAGAGTCAGGCATCTAATAAGAAGGTCAGGGTAACACCTCTTTCCAAATGACGTATACTTGCTATCAAGTCCGCTGGTTTGTTCACTCTAACAAACCTATGCGTCGGGTGTTGCTCCGTTACGATCCTTGAACGATTGTCAGTGCTGATTAACGCATATGTAGGATGACATACCTAAAACAGGACGAGCACGTATCAAAGTCTAGTTCGACGAATCAGAAAACATTCATTTCAATTTTCTGAGAATGCATCACCTGGACAGACAATACATTTCTGCTGCAACGCTTAGTACTGAACTACAACACAAGGAAGAACTCACGTAGCGTTCGCCAACAATCCCCGAGTCGCACAGATTGCAGGCTGCAGAATGAACAGGTGGGTCGGTGGGGACAGGCTTCTGTGGTATGACTTGAGCGTTATCAGGGCTAAGAATTTGGCGACGGCCCCCGATTGACCTGTCCCCATCACCACTCCAGACAGTATGAACATAAACGCGCCCGGGAATTTCTATATTGAAAAACTCGTGGAACGGATTGTGCCGTTCTAAAGCCCCAGATTCCAAGCAAACGGTGCAAAGATCATAATCTAAATCTAGAATGAGGAGAAGCACTCCTACTGCAGCATTGGACATACCGGGACAGTCTAGGCATTTATGGCGAACCCCCACAACGGTTTCATTGCAGTCATCACAGATGACTCCGTGATGTACAGCACGCGCCAGTTCACCGACCGGGTCAGAAGATGCAGTTTCTGGTGGGGAAGGGATCCCCGGTTCGCCACCACGGTGTCTTGACATTTTTGGTGGAGCTCGAGGACTATCAACTGAGCATTGTTGGACAACGTGCGAAGGACCAAAACTCAGAGTATGGGCACTGTGTGACTTGGAGAAGCACTCAGGACACTGATAACACATCAAAATCCAACCAAGCTCTCGAGTAACCAACTCACGACTGCATGCCAAGGACATTTGATACAGCCGTACCAAACGCCAGCGAAGCTAGTCCTGCAGACAAAACACCATCGTGAATTGTTGAAGCCAGCGTGGGGCAGATTCTGTGTTGGAGGTGAAACAACATCAAGGCCAGAGACGCCACTTGTAGAAGCTTGGGTGGATGCTTGCCCAACTTGTTCGGTTCCAAGCGTTCTGGAAAGAATACGCTCTAGGTCCTCTTTGAACGAGGACAACATAATTTCAAGGTCTTCCTTGCCCTTGGTAATAGAACAGCAAGGGGACGTTTTCTCCGCGCCACGTTCGGAAAAGGAAAGCGACTCGGGTATTATCGGAGAAAATGTCATAGGCGGAGTGGGCAATGTAGATGGCCGGGGCGGGGGTGGCGGAAATCTGGGCAACTGAGAGCCCAGAGTGGACACACTCTGGCGAGGCCCGACAGGGGGCAACGGCTTGTACGTAATATCGGAAGAGGGAATTGAGGAGGTACTGTACAGCGACAGCCTTTCGCTCGGGGCCTTGTATGGGTTCATTTCGTCGAAGATGGCGAACCGGAGCAAGGGGTTTGGCCACAGACGGCGCAAAGGAGCTGTGCATGAATCGTAATCTTCTGCAGAGTGCACCTCCTTTCCAATCAGGACACGTCCGGGCTTGGATGCGTCAGGAGAGAAAATAAGCCTAGATAAATAATAATTATGGCGGATGGGAAACAACCGACAGAGCTAGTCGACGGTGCACTGAGCGCTGGCCGATGACAAGCGATTGACGGGTCACAAACCTGATGGTGGATTTCACTGTAGGACGGGAAAGAAAACGAGTCGGGAAAGGCGAACTTTCTAGTTTCGCTCCCGTAGGTGGCCTTGACGGTGAACATGGTTCAAGCTCAAGGATGGGATTGAAGCACTGCCGCCCGCACGGTGGTAATTTATGGGTGTGACAGACTCAGCGTGACATACTGCGGACCATGTCCGAGTCGTTCTCGCTTGTTGGCACGACAAGATTCGATCCCTTTCTAGAAACATTCGAGTGGAACAACGCACCGGATGGAACGCCATCGCCGTATCTTCTACTCGCATACCAGTTCGATCGCTTTGTCGCTTCTGCCCGTCAAAGTTACTGGACGGTCGCTGGCTCACTTAATTACGCGACCCTCAAGCATGTTTGTGACGCAGCGGTCCGCGAGGTGAACGGTGTTGATAGCAGAGCTCCTCTCAAGGTGGTTGTCACCTCAGTCCTTTGTCGTATACTCATTTAAACTACCAGATACGCGTCATCTTCCCGCCGTCTGGAAATATCACCGCCTCTGCCACCCCCGTCGAGCCATTGCGTTATGATCCAACCGCGGGGTCTTGTTTCGTTCCCGGCATAGACAGCTATGTTCAATCTGTCCCGGTCCTCTTACTTTGTATCGACACGCAACCCACCTCTGGGACCGTTTCCACGAAGACTACCCACAGAAAACCTTATGACGATGCTCGTGCACGCGCTTCTATTCCCCCACTTGGTGCATCGTATCCTCGTGATAACTCCCCGGATGATGTTATCTTGTTCAACCCTTCGGGGGCGGTCATGGAGACGTCAATATGCAACATTGCTTTTTTTCGTAATGGGAGGTGGCTTACGCCGCCGCTTACAGTGGGTTGCATATCCGGCGTGTTTCGGCGATGGTTACTGGAAAATGGTCGCATTCACGAGCACACCATATCAGTAGATACCATCGAAACCGATGAATGGCTTCTTGTCTTCAACGGAGTGATGGGGTGCCGACTTGGGCAAGTACGCCGCGGTGGAGACGCTAGTGTGATAAATCACAGAGTATGACTCATAGACATTTTAACTAGCGTGGTACCTGGAGTTATCGATATCCATGGTCTCTACCTCTGTACCATCGAATATCCCGCCATCCATCTCGCTCAACATGTAGTCCACGACAAAACTCTCCTGCACCAACCGGTCAAGCCTTGCAAGGTGTCGTTGAGTATACGGCATTAGGCCACCAAGGATATCCTTGAGTATGATCGGTTGTCGTAAGTCGGAACTGGGGTCCCCGGTCTGTTGAGGGTGACTGAAGGCTGCTATAACATCTTCTGCCGGTCGTAGCTTCAACACAGCGAAGAGAACGCTTTGCGCGACACCACTTGTTTTCGCGTTTGTGTTCCAATCGCGGATATACCGCACTAGCAAGGACAGGTCTGGGCTAGAAAGCGTGCGCAATACCTCATCGAGCCCATGGTCACCAGTAACAGAAGTATCGTCTCGCAATCTTTGTTCCAACGCAACAGACCGAACTTCTCCGAATAATGCGAGAAGTCTTCCTGGCTGCTGCATTGCAAGCGCAAGTTCGACTGCTCTCCGGTAGTCGTGCATAGCAAGGTAATTCTTAAAATCTTGCTCTCTGCACACGAATGTGATTGGAGAGGAGCGGACAAGTGGGTGGTCTCACCTGAGCACTTGGTTAGCGCGCTTCACCTCCTTTTCTTTCTCCTCTTCTTCCGTACAGTCTTGCCAAAACGTGACCACAGAATCAGCCGCTCCAGATACGATCGTTGCCTCGTTTGCACTGATAGCCAGTGCCCAGACCTAGAGACCTGTTTCAACCGATTTCTTGCCAGAATATCGAACACGTACTTTGTCTTCGTGATTATCCAGAGTTGCCACGCACGTTTCCTCCCTTACGTTCCACATCTTCACTAGTCCATCGGATCCTGTACTCACAAGATGCGAGCCACAGTTAATAAAATCAACTCGGAGAACAGAATTGGTATGCCCCTCGAAGGTTTTGACGCAAGTAAAATCCTCGAGGTTCCAAAGTTTAATGGTCTTGTCACCACTCCCGGTAGCCAACAAACGCTCTGTCTTCCCGAATTTGACATTCCAGACCCCCCTTTTGTGACCTTTACAGCACCCTAAACGCTTGATCTCTCCATGCGGGGGTCTCGCGTGAGAACCAAGCGTATAGGAAACCTCGTAGATGTTTGCGGTGCGGTCCTGAGAACCTGAAGCGAGAAGTTGGTCATTGGGCGCAACGTCCAGAGAGTTAATATCCTTCTCGTGAGCTTTGTGCGTCGTAAGACTATGGCATTTCGCCGGATCCACACCGGTAAACGTCAATGGGAGCTGGGATAAATCCCACATTTTAATTGTTCGGTCCTGGCTGCCAGTAAAGACGAAACGAGGGTGGGGGTCAGTGTCACTGTATACGCGTGACATGGCGACAGAACCAACACTCTCCGTGTGTCCTTCACAAACAGCGATGCAACCCCACTCACTAGTATCCGGTTTTTGTGCAGATGCCCATATTCGCGCAGAATTGTCTTTGCTTCCACTGGCGAATATCCGACCATCGAAACCTTGATCCAGTGAAAGCACAATATCAGAGTGCCCAGCTAAAACTTGTGCATCCAGATTAGAAACCGAATAAATGCGAATAAGAGATGAGTTGGTAGCAAGGGCAAGCTGAGTGTCTCTTGGCCATGCGTCATTTGGTGGACTTCGGGAAGAGTTTGGTGGTGATAAGAAGACAGCATCGACAATTTCATCATTGTAGCCAATCAGATGGCGGACTAGTGATCGGGAGCTTAGTGAATGGAAAAAGATGTTTTGGTCTGCATGCGCAGAAACAATGACATCTATAGCAGGGAGGTAACTAGCCTCGAAGAATGATGAGAAGCGCCTTCAGAGACAACTGGTACTCACAAAGCGTCGGTAATTTGCCTTTGCGCTTCTTGATCAGTAGGATTGGACCCGGGCTCTGTCGTCAACGAGTAAACCACTGAGCCTTGTGTAAGATCCCAAATCCGAACGACACCCCGGTTGCCGGCCGTGAAAAATTGAAGTTTTTGTGATTCAGCAGTGAAATCGTTCAGTCCGGAGTGCACAAACCCTACGGCTTCAACACTTTCCATGACTGGGATTGTCTTGGAAAGCGTCGGGACTGGCACAGCAACTCGATCTCCTTTTCTTTTTTTGCTGACGCTACCAACAGATGGGTGAGAATCTGAGGACATATCCCAAAGCAGGACGACCGAGTCTCTTCCTCCACTAATAAGCCACTTTCCATCTGGTGTCACATCCAATCCTCGTGGAACCGAAACATGACCTTCCAGAACAGCGATAGGTCGAAGTGCTCCCTGATCATTTCTTGACGTTGCCATCAAGTCAAACAAGCGAATCCGCGTATCGACCGAAGCAGTGACAAGTTGAAAGGTCCGAGCTGAGCTGACCACAGACGGATCTCGAGGAAAATTAAATTTTAAAGCACTGACGACACCGCCATGCCCTTTGAAGACATGCGTGAGGTGTCCTGCAGAGATGTCCCAAACTTTGACAGTGCCATCTGCTGAGCCAGATGCGAGGAACGATGATGTGGGGTCGACCGTACAAACGTGTACTGGCGCGTCGTGAGCGCGCGGAATGATGCGAGAGGGGTGCACGACCTGGCCGGAACAGACTTTTGGAATCTCATATAATCTGAGCGAAGGAGGGGTGGTGAATAACACGAGGTGTGTGGCACAGGGAGAAAGACAGAGTGAGGATATGGTCTCGGGTGCCTAGCCCAGACAAACGTGAATACAAAGCGACAAGTATGCGGACAGAACATACACACGGAAACCGACAAAGTAACTTCCCAGTAGACGGTTCTGTCAATAGTGCGTCTTCCGCGAGACATGTAACAATCTTGGAGCCATCTTCAGAAAGCGCAACTGACCCGGTTGTGTGTAATGGTTCGATCGTCCGCGATTTTTTGTAGCTAGTCCTGACTTTCTGGCCAGCCATATGAGTTTGATAAAGTTGCTTTGTTTGGTCTCGCATCAAACATGTCTATCCTAGTAGCCAGATAAACTATAACTATCCCAGCTGCTTTTGAAGTCGGAAGGTGACCTCCTCAGCAGCTCTTCGCAATCGATTTTCTTCGCTTGCAGTCCTTTCGGCTTCCCTTCTTTTCCTCCCTTCTTCCTCTAACAAGCCCTCTGTCGCCCTCAATGCAGCCTTTGCCCGAGCGGCTTCAGCCTGCGCTTCAGCAAGTTGATCTGATATCCGCAAGGAAACAGATATGGCATCAGCAGCTTGTCGCCGTAACCCCTCCATTTCTATCTGCATTCGATCGATCGCACCGTCGTCAGCGGTAGAGAACACGTGACGCCCTTTCTCTGAAGTATACAGACGCGTCGCAGCTTCGTGGATCCCAAGAATATCAAGACCAGACATGGATGGATGATGGTTACGCGGCACGATCACGTCTTCTTCGCTTTCAAATCCGTCTTCTGAGCCGTTACACCCATGTGAGCTGTCTTGCCTCTCAGTATGCTCTTCAGAGTCGTGTTCGCGCGTCCGCATAGAAGAAATGAGTCCTTGCATCAAAGAAGGTGGACTTGTGGACGTGCTCCGCTCTGCAGTAACTCCCTTTTGCGTTGAAGATTTTCGTGGCCGCCCACGTTTCTTTTGTTGGTCCACCGGCATTGCGTCGACCTGAGAGGGACCAGGCGCTGCCTTGGATGTCCGCCCACGCTTTCGTGGGCGTTTTGTGCCGGGCGGAGCAGAAAGATTCACTGTCCAGTACGAGCCAAAGCCCGGATCAGTGACTGGACGAGGCTGTCGCTCAAAGAGTCTATTCAGAGAGAGATGGTGACGAACGGATTGCTGAGGAGAAGGTGTAAGGATCGGGCGGTTCTGAGAGTGACGCATCGTACCTTCCATGTCGGACCAGCACTTCGAAAGTATGCATACTTGTCCTCCATAGCTGCATAAATATCTCTTATGGTTAACCGCTTCTTCGCGCTTCCTAGTATCGCACAACGTAAGATAACAGGGAGTGTGTGCTGAGGTCGGCCGTCGGTATCTGGCAGACAAGCGAGAGAGTCTGGGCAATTAAGATGAGGCTCATGATCGCCGTATTGGGCTTTCCCCTGGAGCCTAGAGGTAGCTTGGGTTGTCGGATTCGTGCTTGCGTCTGACGTAGACTCGAGCGATGTTGGCCTCACCCAATTTCGTTGTGAGGGTCTAGACAAAGGGGGTCAACAAAGGAAAGCCGAACAAAGTAGCATTTAACCCACCCACACGACTTGGACAGGTATTCTTCAGGATTCAGCAGATTTTGTATGCTGGCCATTCTCGGGTGGTATTCAGATGGATGGCCTCATTTTGAAGCTCACAAAGCGCATAGTCATTTGTGGGTCCAATTAGATTATATAAGCATACTACCGTTACAGCAATCTACATCTGATACTGGTTTAATGAACCTTCGAACGCATACGAATAAGTCGAGGGTGTAGCCCTCCATCTAGGGTCCCCTCGCACAGACGGATAGTTTGTGTGCATGTGCAAGTCAGAGCCGGGTATATTTGTCTCAGAAGTGGGTTGCGGATAAGGCCCGTGCACGTTTGTCGCGCGCGGCCACCATTCGTAGCCTGGGTAATATGAAGTCGACGGTTCCATGCCAGGAATATCTAGCCCCAGCATGTGTGCCATCATGCGAGTGCTGATATCCTGGATCCCTGTCGCAGGTGCCGTACGTTCCTTTGAACCAGAATCACCGAATGCCTCTCTTTGAAGGAAGTCTGAACTCTTCTCCCTTCCGAATGCGTCTTCGGCACCTCTTTTCTGCCTGTCAGGAACCGGCAACATGGGGGCGAGGTTGCCATCAACCTGCACCTTCACGCCATGAAGCAGCTCCCATGCTCTGCCTGCACTAGGCCAGGTTATCTGCAAGCAAGTGAGTGCAGATTTGGGACAGACGACTTAGGATACGCACCTGCATGTCTTTCAGTGCACTTAACAATTGTTGGAGTCCGATATAGGCCTGTACGTTTGATGGGCGTAGGGTCACTTTGGATGTCAAAGATGAGTGCTTGGTAGGATTTGCGTGTATCTAGGACGTACGTGTCACAATATGCATGATACTGCACGCCCATCAGATTCGAGCAGACAACATGGAACAAAATAACTCACCCTGCACTAAGCAGATATGGTGAGAGAAAGGGCGTCGCGTGCCTGATATTGTGGTGATCACGATATGTTGACGCTGAATGACAATGAGTTAAGGTCGACGTTCGGAATATGCAACTTACCGATAGTACTGACATAAGTTGCAGCACTCTGGCACAGGTCAAAAGCCTTCAGCGAGGTCGTATTGGATCCAGCAGGTGGATTCTGGAGAATTGGCTCAGAGCTAAATAAATTAGCTTTCGCACGCCTTATGTTCTAGATCAAGGGCATACCCTTTCCAGTTTGGTAAGCTATCCAGCAGGTAGTCGTGAATGTCTGCACACAATGAGGAGCTCTTAGTCACTCACAATGCTCTGTGCAACAGTAATACAGCAGACCAATATTTAATGTGGATGTATAAGACGGGAGGTGGCGGCGTATTCCTTTTGCTTGCCGGGTCGTATCTCAGATTGTCAGGGAGCTCGAGGTACCATTGGTCAAGCTGAGCTTCTAGACCACTCAAGGCTGTTCGTCTAGAACCGCGCTTTGACGACTTTACCGGGTAAACCGATGATACAATCGATCCAATAATTACAGCTAAACGAAGCTCATTAGTTGGGATAACGGACGTGGGAAAAGACCGACAAAGTGACGAAGCCGCTCGGAAGCATCGCATGACGAGCAGAGTCGATATGGATCGATGTGACGCCACACCTAGTTGGTGCTCTAAGTGTGACTCGTTCTCGTACTGTAAATCTGCTCAGTATTAGATCTCTTGGCTCGCATTACTCACCTCCTCCGGGTCCGGTAACGATGTATCAAAATCATTCTCGTGAATGCATATTGGACGCCCTATAGACCAATGTCAGTCACCTACAATGAAGATGGGACTCTCACGGACCCATATACGTGGAGCTACACCTTCAAATTCACACTTGAGCCGAAGTCCATGATATGAGATGGAGACGAACGAACTTATCCGCAATGCAACAAGCCCACCATACTTGCTTCCTCATCTGATTTTCTTCATCAGAAAACAACTTCTTTCCGCCGAACTCCCAGTTATCTGCAGGTCGGTTGAGGCCTAAATCAAGCGCCTACACTATCATTTTCCAGGCCGAAAATGGGACTTGGCTTATAAAACACACCATGCGAATTGCCATTCCTTCCAAAAAGAGTGTTAGACACAGGGTAAATATATATAAGTAAATATCATACCAATATAAAGCCAGCCTTGTTCCATGGACCCTAAGGGTTGGGTCAACAAAACGAACAAATCCCGTCACATGACCATACCGATGCCAAATTCACGATGACCAAGGAGGAGCAAAGCTTGACAAGTCGATATTCGGCAACTCTGCGATACCTGCGCTAACGACCGGAACAACAATGAGTATAGTGTAAACCATGTAGCGAATTAAAATACCAAGAACACTTTTTGCTTGCGCGAGGTAATCACCCCCAGCATCCCAGATTTTGTCCGATAGTTCGGGGACGTTTTCATCAACGTAGCGAGCAGCAATGGAAAATATTGATAGAAGCAATAACTTGCTGACGGTCTGCGCCGAATCGATAGCAGTCGATGAAGAATGGCCATTCAAGCCCTGGGGACTCAGATTGCCACTAGAATTGTCACCGGGTAAGCACTCATTCGGGCAAAGAATCACATTAGCGAACTTTCGTTTCCTGTAGCAGGTAAATGTGAGAAAAATAACGTGAGGGAAAGAATCTTACCACTCGTTATATTCTCGTAAAAAATGACCCTTGTGAACAACAGGAAATATTGAATGTGAATGTAAAAAGTATAAGTCAATCAATTGCTCCTGCGTCTCCAGGGCGGGAAATATAACAGGAATGTCGGCTTCTGGCGGTATAGCCGACCAATGTGCCTTAGCGTACGGCCAGAAGGGTGGCATCGGAAGCCTCCTGCGAATGGAGGGATCGGTATATCACAACTGAAAGTGAAGAGGACTAACCAGATGCCTCCGTCAAGACGACTATCAACGCGATCACCTCGCATGAGAAGATGGAGACCACTGGCTTTCCCATGATATCTGACCTGAATTCCGTGAGTGATCCGCAGTACCGATCTTAGAGAGGGTTACCTCTGAGTTCTCATCCAAGGAGAGTTGTCCAAATGCAGTCACACAATTAGTCTCGTCCGTCTCTTCCGAATCTGACAACATTTGGTCAATTGAACAGATGACATCGAATTAACCAATCACCTGAGGATGTCAAGGTGTACATGTTATTCCAGTTAGGACAGTTTGGGCCCACCTCGGGGCCAGTTTCATCGAGCCGACGGCGTTGAGGTAATGGGCCACCACCAGCAGCGCGCAAAGGTGATTGCCGAGTGTTAGAACCTTGAGGAACTTCCAAAGTCCTTTTAGATAAGCGAGCAGCCAAGCGGTCTTGCCATTCTGCAGTCGGAACACTGGACAAGGCCCGGTCTGCATGCGTGTTTACAACAGCTTTGTTTGCATGATCAAAAAGAGGATTACCTCTCGAAGAAGAAACAATTTCTCGTGATATACGAGACTGACGTCTGGATCGCGAGGCATCACGAGAAGTCTCGTTGCTTTGGAAGATACAGGCAAAAAAATCTTCTTTGGTGGCACTTGCAGGCTGGGAGAGGCGACCAGAAGGGCCCTGAATGAAGTCAATCACGACGGTCACCCTGATAGGACAAACGAACGCACAAAAGGTCCAGTATCCACTCTGTTTAGTATTTCCCTAGCCAATTCATCTTGACGCATGTCAGTTAGCAAGTCCTGTACTCTATGGTCTGGACATGCAAGCAGAGACCCAAGCAAGGATTCAACTTGTTGCCATCGTTGCTCGATTGCCTGGATGTATCCCTTCGGAGGACCACGCTTGTAACTGGGCCCTACACCATCTGTTCAGGGACCCTCCACACCCTCCAAGCGGGAACATACCTAGAAAAGTGCAGACTGAAGGCATGGACGACGTGAGGCTCTGAATGACGACAAGATAAAACGGAGTACCATTTCCCGCAACGGCACATCCCTTGCAAGTTCCAGGAGTGCTGGAGGGTTCGCATTTGCTCTTGGTTTTTCTACATTGATCACAGGCTAACACGACGCAATTCAGTAAACAGAACTGGAGATTGTAAAAGATTGTGTGTACCTCTGCTACTTCTTTTGCGGCTTAACAGTGAATCTTGGTTGGATTCGTCCTCCGAGTGCTCTGATTCGTTCCAGTGGGTGGTCGACATTGTGGAAAGGCGAGACTCGCCGCGAGCGGTATTTTCGGACCTGGATGAGTAATGAATCTTATGGCAAACCCCGAAAAGGGTGGCTGTGTTTAATTCGATACACGTAAGAAGGGCGACGATCTGATCGATGCCACGTTTAGGCCATCTGTGTTAGACTTCCCTGGTTTGATTCGCTTCAACTTCGGCTGCCATCTCACGCACATACGCTTGGACACTGCTCCCCAATGGTACCAACAAGGAGAATTCGCCTCCATTATTGAATCGCGTGTTAGGTAACTGTAAATTCACGTCTCAAACCACTATATACTCATTGCGGGCCGTAGTCGTATAGTTCCCCCCGAGCAGACATCAGCTACATGAAGACTCGAACCTCCGTATAGTTACCCATGGGCATGAACCAAATCCCCTTCGCTGTCCGACCCAGAGTCAGAATCAGAGTGATTACCCTCGTGATCCTTGTCGTCTGAGTAATCCTCTTCCTCCTCTTCCTCACTATCTGACTCATGGCCGTTCTCTTCACCGCCATGCTCTACCTGGTGCTAGTCATCTGAAATTTCACGATCCAACTCATGCTCATTCTTGTAGTTTGAAGAAATGTCGCTGGGTAGCGATCTACCAGGGACAAATAAAGGCACCTTACTCTCCGCCATTGTTCATCCGTTTAATGGGACTGAACCTCTTTGGGTTTTGTAAGGATGACTCCAGGGGGCTGCCTAATGTGACCTCTCGTCGAGCGAAAGACAACATCAGCTATCACATTCTGAACTATCCAACAACCAAGTGATCCTACTGGTCGAATCTCCACTTCACCCACTCAGACTCTTGCACAGGTTAGCATTCATTAGTGATCGTATGGGTACTTGCCGAGAACCTGTGTCGTGGGGGACATGTTTGTCCTGGTCATATAGGTGGGACTACTTCGGACATCACTTTACATCTGGGCCGGCACAGGAATGGATATGACGTGCCGATGGCGACAGTGACAGCTAAAATGAGTATATAATACAAGCACATCCTGAACAATGGTTATAATAATTGAAATAAGGTGGTCGTTACACCGTCAATGGCAAGCTGACGTAGTTGAAAAATAGACGGAAGGCTAAAAGAAGGTGGGTGAGTGGTCAAATATGTAACAGCATATACTCACTAGCCAGTACCGGTGAGCCAAAGGAGATGAAAGAGGGCGAGAATGGAGGTAACGAATTAGAATTAAAAGCATTTATATGATGTTCCGCGAAGGTCGTCAGACGTACTGAGTAAAGACGGTGTACTGACATTTTGTTTTGGAAACCAATGCACGCCTAAGTTGCCGGACTCATGTGCGTCCAACCCCGGACTAGCTGCACTCGAGCCTGCATTATTACTGGAGGTATTATGACCCTGTGGTTGAGAAGTGTGAACTAGTAGGTTCATTCAATAAGCCCCGACTACGGCGGTGAAGCACTGCCTAAAGAAGGGTCGATGTGCCAAACGGCTGCCCGGCAAGTACGATTCCCGCGGAAGGCGAACAGGTTTCGGTGAAGATGGGGTTAAAAATTAGAGTTACACTGTGGAGGTTTGTACGCGGCAGCGAGTACGTGTGCAGTATAGGAAAGCCTCGAAACTACATTGCCAGTTCGCCGGGTCGCCTTGACGAGTTGATTTTAGCTTTCAACCAAGCGCTCTGATACTTCCATCATCGGGTCTTCTGTTGGTAGTCAGTCGGAAAGAGCCTTAATCACAAAAACTTGAACCCTAAAGGGCGGGAACGTTTGCCCGGTTGGTAATTTAACCTTGCGACTGTAATAAAAAACAAGACTAACACAACGCACTCTGTACACATAAGCGCCAGAAGGCGGCAAAATGATTCCCGGCAACACACTACTTAAGAGGGCTGTATGGGAGTGGGAGTAATATAAACGAGTCCATAAGCTTCGCAAGTTGGGCAGTCTTTCGTACAATATACTCAGCGTTTCAGCCTCATGCATGACGTGTAACACACCTTAGAGACTGTCTCAGCCCAACCATCAATCTGCCAAGCCTTCTCCCTTGTTTCCTTCCGTGCATCAAGGCTCCTGACATGGCTGTGAGAACGGATTCTCATTCAGGTTCAGATTCTCACTGACGGGTATTGCCACATGTGGTGAACTTGATGGAGCCTTCCAATCTGCGAGAACCAAGCACCGACTGGTGCGACAAACTTCCGACGTGCTTCAATACCCCTACGCCTAGCAGCACGTACATCAATCTTGAAGTATGACAGGCGATACCAGTATCAGGACATACCATGCATTCTCCCACTCCAAAAGGGTACCTGGTTTCAACTGATAACTCCGGAGTTCAAAGATCCCACCCTGAGCATGTGGTGGCGCAGTAGGGAAGAATGCAAACTCTTGCGCAAGTTGTGTGGAGCGGGAAGTTACGTGGGGGAGAAGCGCCTTGTAGGATTTAACATGCTGGAAAAGAGTAAGGATCACGCAAGAGTAAGAAGTCCGAGGTACTACCTCCGAGTTTCGGATAAGTTCCACTGTCTTGTCATAACCGGCATAGTTCTCATACTCCAGTATGTGAACTGCGGTTTAGAATAAATGGGTGAACCGCTCTCAAGGTACATGATAGGAAATATTCACCAAATGTATCCTGGTTACCGACCAGAGTCTCCCAGCTACCTGTCAGCTTGACGTGCAATCTGGGGTCATCCTTGATGGCCCCATAGTACCTCTCGCTATGAGTGTTCATAAACTAACTAGCATATCCTGATCCAGGAGGCACGCACGCAGCTGCTTTGTACTCGTCAAGCGAATCAGGCTTCACCTGATGGACTGTCCGATTCATTAGTGGTTCAGTTCAGCGTGCACCGATTCCCTACCTTCGAATCCGTGGACATATTTGCCTCTCGCAACGAGCCTCGAGTGTTGCTGGGTTTCAATTTCGCCCACTTTGCGGGCATCCGGTGAGCCATGGAGTAGTGTCTCCCGTGTGCCGTTAGTATAACAACGTCGAGCACACACGTACGCCAGTACCTGAACGGAAATAGAGCGTTGTGCTCCTCTGAATCCAGCGTCTGGTTTGAATGCGGCCTTTGCTGCTAGACGGAACATCGCCGAGACTAGGATGAGGTGCTGAACGAAGCGGCGCAAAGCCGGGAGACAAACACAGAAGGTCTATTGGCACAGCATTCTACACTACTGACCTCACCCATGTCTCGTATATCACCCACGGATGAGACACATCTTCCTCTGCCGTAGCTTTGAAGAACCGTGCATGGTTCCCTGCCATCCGCACGCTGCACTCCAGCAAATAATTACTTTTATCCCCTACCAAATTTGTTCGTTGGGTGCAGAGCTGGTATGGTGACCTTTGCTGCACGTCCGTACGCCTCAGCATAATGCGTTGTCGTATAGTTATGGTGCCTACCCATGTTTTTCCATCAGAAGAACATTCGCGTTTCGACCTGCAGAGAATCTCCTCGTTGCTTTCGGCTACAAGGAAAACCAGCTCGACTGTGGAACCATTGAAGTCAAACGTTGACAATGTGTCCACGAGAATGTAATCGCCCTGTTTTGCGTCTGCAGACCTCTCAAAGAGTGCTGAAATGTACGAGCATTTAACTTACCATAGGGGCTACGGAAAGCAGTGGTGGTGTCCCCATCCACAGCACAGGACAGAGGACACCGTTGGTAAAGCGACATTGCATCCTCTCCCACTAGTCTTGTACGTCTTTGCTCATTTCCAAGTAGGTCCGTTTCGGTGAGGCAGTCGGGGATGACTTCATCGGGAAGCAATCTGATGTTGCACTCCAGGAGGTAGGATGTACCAAGGGCAGCTGTGCGGTTTACACGACAATTGTCGAGGTTGGAGATGCAATTGTCCCCTCCTACGAAATCTAGACCAAGCGAGCGAGAGATAATTTCATCCAGGTGACGACATGCATATTCCTGCTTCATGAGCAAGGCCAATATTTCATTCCACAAGGAGACTTACTATATGCATTCGGTTACGTTCGTTTCCTTCATGTCCGACGGTGAATGGTTGACCACCCCCTAGCTCTATTCCTTGATCAAACCAAATTTCAGGTACTTGGTTGCTCAGAATGGTGAAATAGTTGTCTGCCATTTTGATCTGTTCCTTGGTCATACCAAGAGACTCATCATGCAAGAGAGTGGTGAATCGGAGGACATGTTGTCGATTCACCATGGCACCGTGACCTAGCCAAGCAAAGCCTGTGTGGATACCATTTGAAGTCACTGTCGTACGCAACCGACTGGACAAATGTTCGTGTGGTGGCAAAAGATAGATTCCACCCTGTGAAGACTCTTCCATTCGAACGCGGAGTGCCTTTATGAGCTCTGGCAAGACGATGTAGTCGTCATCCTACAATCGTCATCCACAACTATCAGAATGTACGTCCAAGAAATACAAGGAATATACCTGAATGAAACAGTATGGAGTCGATACCTTGGTGCAGGCAAGGAACCGGGCATAAAAATACAAATTTTGTGGAGAGTTCTCTATCCTGAGCTTTGAAGTATTGCAATGAGCGCCAGAAAAGGTCTAAGTAACGCTAGCATCAGCTAATGGTTTGCTGCGCATCAAACGGTAACATCATCCAACCTCTTTTGAGAGTATCTGGGGACTGTTATTCCAGACATATACTTCGGAAATGGTGTCATCTAACCATGGCCCACAAAGGAGGGATGCGATGCGGATAACATTTTCTAATCGACACCAGTTGAGGATGATGGCGGTGACATTGGGCGAGCGGAGGTTCGATGATGTAGGTAGACCCACGCGCGATCCGGGATGGGTAGTAGTCGAGGTCTCAACAAAAGTAAGAGGAAAAGTGTGCGTCGGAAGTTGCAGATCATTTAAGATCGTGTTTATTGAGACCATCCCTGGGTTGACTGGTTGGTTGGTGAAATACCTGGGAGGCCACTGGGATGCGTGATCAAGATAAGATTTAATATAAACCTTGGAAGGGGATGAATTTATGGTTCTGTCTACACAAAAGTATTCACAAAGCGACCTCAGTCCATTCTGGCCTTGAGTGTGCGTGATATGACTCGGTCTTTGGTACTGCGATCTAGAGGATCAGAGAGGAGATGGCTGGACAGTGGAGGTCTCCTTACATGACATGGACAACGGCACCCCAGCCCGAAAATGCGTCTCGATCGATGGCGTTTAGCAAAGTCTGTGAGATCGTCTCGAAGAGATCCTCTGGTTCAAGTTCTGGTTCCCAAAGTCCTTCTGCAACACCAAACAACTTTGAGCTGGCCACCCCCGCAACGACGAAGTCCTTGGCGAAATTTATGCAACCTATGAGGTCTGTTGCAGCGATGAATGGTTCGAAAGCGCCGGAAGGAGACTTGGAAAGACCGGCGATAACAGGCTCAATAAAGTATGGGGAAAAGCGGTGCTCATAAAGAGTGGAGGACACCATGTGGGTGAATGTCTCTGGGTGGATCTCTCGTTCCTCTTTGATAGTATACATGTTGACGCGGTAGCGGAAGCGCTCGCGTCTATGATGACTGAGACCGTGACGGTGTAGATTAGACAGACGACTCACAGTGTGGTGACATCTGTGCCCAGTCCAGAGAGACCGACATACAATCTGTCTGTCACGGGAAAGACCTATCAAGAGTGAGTGCCGGAAAGAACAGAGAAAAGTATCAGACGGGTACCCTCTGGAAGTTGGATGAGATGCCCAATTGTCGAGTACCCAATCGTAGGTCGGAGGCGATGGCTACGCAATCCTTTCCGACCATGGCTATCACGGAGCCACCGTTATATTCCATTATCGACTGTGTGCATGTCAGTGAAGGACGGGGGGGATGGAGAAGATGTGCTTGCCATGGCTGAGATCGACGCGTCAGTTATACCACAGCCGTGACGCGTCTACCAAAGATATGTCACAGAGCATGTGACATCGGGTCACACTCCCCCTGTCATCTGTCATCGAGCATATAAAAATGGATCGGGCGGTAGAGTCAACATGAATCGCATTCGCACCAGCTTGCGACCCTCCCTTTCTCGTCCGCTATCTCAGCTGCGAGCCCGGGTACAGGTATCCTTCTTTCCTTGCTCTTATATCACACTCCAACCATTATTCAGGACAGAATTGCACGTATCGATGCACAGAGACCCATCTCCCCCGCCTTGGTTGATTCTTTCAATCGAAGGCACGATTATCTTCGCATCTCACTCACAGAGAGATGTAATCTGAGATGTATGCCCTCCTTCATACCCCCAGGCGATTCATTCATTCGTTATCAGGCTTCTACTGTATGCCGAGTGAAGGCGTACAGCTTTCTCCCCCAGAACATATCCTAACTGACGACGAAGTCATTCGCCTTGCCACTTTGTTTGTCAAGAGCGGCGTGCGAAAAATTCGCTTGACTGGTGGAGAGCCAACCGTCCGAAAGGGTCTTGACAATATAATAGGTAACCCGTTCCCTACTTGCATCGGCTGCCATCTGATGCTGACCTCAGCACGGCTCGATGAACTGCGTCCGTTTGGTCTCGATTCGATCGCAATGACCAGTAATGGGCTTGCCCTCCACCGTAGATTGTCCGACTTCGTTCACAAGGGTCTCACCCACCTTAATCTGAGGTGTGTTTCCTCGCCTTCCTTCAAACAAGGTCAGCCCGCTCAGTTATACAGTCTCGATACATTAGACCCATTCAAATTTGAGATCTTGACGCGTCGTCCCGGGCACGATGTAGTCATGCGTACTTTAAACATGGCATTGGCTTGCCATGGCTTGCGGTCGCTCAAGTTAAACGTCGTCGTCATCAAAGGACTCAACGATTCAGAAGTCCTAGATTTTGTTGAACTCACAAAGGACAAGAAACTTTCCGTGCGTTTCATCGAATTTATGCCTTTCACAGGTAACAATCCCAGTTTTTTTTTCGCTTCTCTTACTAATCCAGGGCTCAAGGTAACAAATGGGACAAAGCAAAGATGGTCCCATCCGCAGAATTATTGGACAAAATAGAACAGAGGCACCCATCAGTTGAACGTACACCTGATGAGCCCAGTGATACCGCACGTTCATGGCAAGTACCAGGATATGTGGGCAATATCGGTTTCATCAGTAGTATGTCCGACCACTTCTGTTCGTCCTGCAATCGTCTACGACTGACCGCCGATGGCCAAATAAAAGTGAAAACGTATTTCCACAACTTGACAATGCAAATCTGACGCTGATGTGACAGGTTTGTTTATTCGATGCCAAAGAGATATCTCTCCGTGACGCAGTTCGAAGCGGCGCAACAGACGAAGACCTCCTCCACATCATTAGATCCGCCGTTATTGAAAAGAAAGAGAAGCATGCAGGGATGGAAGGTATTGATGTTTTAACGAATCGTCCGATGATTTTGATAGGAGGTTAGCTACTTCCCTCCTGAACCGCCGTAGGGATAGCTCTAGCGACATGCTTCCTGATCGACGTTTGTACTTACACAGGACATGGACAACCAGTGTCACATCCTTTGATGAGCTCTCCGCTCAGCAGTCCCGTCTCTATTGCCCTTAGATCCCGCGCACGGACTCAAATACAACGACGCTGGCAGAGTCACTCGTCCGATTTGGCCCCCAGGCTAACTCACCTCGATTCTGCCGGTCGCCCAGCCATGGTGGACATTGGCGACAAGATTTCAACGAAGCGAACGGCTACAGCAACAGGTTGCATTTACATTCCCAGGATCGCTTTTGAATTGGTTACCAGACGACCATCGCATCTGGAGGATAGCCCATCAGCGAACAAATCACGCGCCAAGGCCGTCCGCAAGGGCGATGCCCTCACCGTAGCGCAACTTGCAGCGATAATGGGATGCAAACGGACCTCGGAACTCATTCCCTTGTGTCACCCCGTGCAGCTCTCTAATATTTTGGCTACGCTGACGCCCGAGGAAGTAGGCAGAAAAGGTCCAAATTCCGACACATTACGGTATAGGATTCGATGTACAGCTACGGTCTCTTGCGAAGGGAAAACGGGGGTTGAAATGGAAGCCTTGACTGCTGTGTCTGTCGGCTTGCTCACGGTTTGGGATATGCTCAAGGCCGTCGCGGGCAAAGAGATGGTGATTAGTGACATTATCGTGTCACATAAGAGTGGGGGTAAATCTGACGACTTTACTCGCTGCGAGCCTGTCGGGGTCGCCTAAGCTATCGTCACGTTTGTCTTGCATGAAAGAGAATGTACATTGATGTTCTATCTACAGGCTTGTGGTCGATTAGAGGCGGGGAAAATGCTATGCAAACTTTGGGATTTCAAGCCCAGGTAAATAAAATGCCGGCCTTTGGACGAGACCAAGGCGAGAAGAGTAGCTTACAAAGGAAATCATCTATGTATATGAGCAGCCGTCCGGTGGATTCACCAATGGCCACGGTTTGTACCGACGAAGCCTAGTTCCAAGGCATCTTCCACGCCTTCTGGGCGGTCTTCAGGCTCTCCGGAAAGTCCAACGAAGCCGACACGATGGTACACACGACGTGCACTGTTCTCGCGACCGACGTACAACACCACACTCTCTTTACCACAGTCTAACAAGCTGTATCAAGCAGATTAACGAGGATACGAAGACAGGACTGGATGCACGTACTGTCGAGTGACACTGCGAACCAAGCACTCAGCGAAACCCTGCCGCCTCCAATTCGGACAAGTATACACTTTCGTGATCGCCGAGACATTCATCGAGGAACGCGTGACAGCACAAATTGCCGCGATTGCACCCGACACCTCATACAGCCAGATCTGGCCCTTGGACACGAGTTCCTGCGCTTCTTCGCCGGCAAGCTCGAGGCTCAGGGGGAAATATATCTAGGCGACGTCATGTAAGACAGATCGGATGTGGATATGCGCGATCGACACATACCGAGTCGTCCGCGAAGCCCTTGCCAAGGACGGCGATGCCCTCGATATCGGACATTGCGCCGCGCCGGATAACATGATCGGAGGGTAGATCGACCTCTGAGTCGATGAACGTCTTCTTCGTGCAAAAGGTAAAATATGCCGAATAGAACGGCTGGGGTTCGACCTGGAAGCCAGTAAGGCCAGTCCAGTACTTGCTGAAGGCGGTCACGAGCGCAGCCATGCCAAACACGGAGAAGACACGCATCGGCGAGACACAGGATGCTAAGCGGTCCGCAAGGGCTGTGATGCGAGGTGCTAGCCACTGAGGCGAAGACAGCATCCTCGACTTGGCTGCCCATAGGAAGACAGGCAACTCGTGTCGTCCCGCGGGGTGGCAGGCCAAGACCAGTTCCAGTTCTGCCGCGCCTTGCGGGGAGGTTGACCATAGGGTCAACCACAACGAGTCGCCGAATTGTTCACTTGAGGATGCATCGAGTGCTACTTCGCACGATGTAACAAATTGGCAGCCCGTCAGGGCTGCTTCTGCACTGACTTTTTTGAGTGCGTGGCCTAGGATGATGTTTGAAGAACGCTCGTGTTTACGAAGCGTTGGATAAGCGACTGCAAGAAAGGACTGAGCAGAGTAGTGCTCAAGGATGCGAGGTGTAGATTGGTAATTGAGACCAGGCATACTGTGTGTTGAGTAGAAGAGCTGAGAACTGCAAGGCGAAACTTGCAGAGAGGGCTGGCTCTTGGTCGACCTTTATACTAACTGCATCTTCTGCTGTGGCCCGATTCCTGTAGAAACAAGAATGGAGTGGAAATGACGTAGAGGATGGCTCAGCCGCCACTACATGCTCAACACTTCGGGGAATAGTCTTACTGTCACGGGAACCACAGGGTGGATCCTGATAG
>JBBPTV010000118.1:0-45345 GCA_038094275.1 Tubosaeta brunneosetosa
AGCACTCAATGGCGTTGTGGCCTTTCTGGCGACAGCGGAAGCAAAGGCCGAGTTTAGCGCATCTGATGCGCTCTTCAGGGGAGAGTTTCTTGAGTTTGACGTAGGCGACGTCCATGGTTGCTATGGGAACTCGTGACAGTGGTCGAGGTGGTATCGAGTCGCTGGGGAATGCCAGGGACCGGAGTATTCAAGGAGGACGATGTTGCTAAGGTTTCTGGGACAAAGGGTGAACGAAAGTTCGCTAGGGGCGAAGGCTTGGGGATCCTTCCTAATCTAGAATCGCTAGATCTTGGTGACTATGGCTAGGACGATGGGGACAACGGTTAAGACGATGTTGACAGCGATCGGCTGTCCGATGGTTGATCTAAAGCGACTAGATCCTAGGGTCGGTGACTATGACAATGACTATGGCTAGAGTGACGACGATCGGTTGTCCGATGGGTGCGATGGGGAGCAGTGACAAGTATGACGACAGTCGGTCGTCCAATGGGTTCAATGGAAAGACAGTGACAATGGCAACGACGATCGGTCGTTCAGTGTTTGCCCAAGGGCACGATGGGTGTCAGTGATAAGGGGAGGTGGTGGGGTAGGCCCTACTCCGTAACAGGAGGGGCTGAAGGAGACTCTGAATCTTTTATAACGCTAAGCGTACTCAAGAGGGCGTTCGACTTAACCCAAGAGAGGCAGACGCTCACGAAGAGGTACCACAGTGTCTCTCCTAGCAAGCTAAGTGCGAACCAAAGACAGAGGACCGAGGACGATGACGAGGGGAGCACACAGGTCTTGAGAATCGCTCAAGGATAGAGAATGAGTACGACAAGGATCGTGGACTCAAGACGAAGAGCTTGGGCAAGGAACCTGAGAATACTTGGACGAAGGATTGTTGACTAAGACTGAGGACAATGACGAGAGACTCAGAGGACTCGAGAATCGCTCGAGGACAAGGAATGAATACGCAGAATGGCGTAGATTCAGAGTGAGGAACTATAGTACAGGCGATCAGGTATTTAACAGTTCCAATCGTGAGAGAATGGAACGCTATGGAATGCTATGGAATAAGGGAATACATCGCCGTCGTGAGAGAGACAGCTGCGGAGCTAATCGTCCAATGAGAGAGCAAGATAAGACAAGACAAAAGAAGGAACTATGGAGTCGAGTCATCTACCTTAGAAAAGAAATGACAACACGAGGAAGTCATTGGAAGGCGAAAGGTGAGAGGACGAGACGATAGTTCAGGATACTACTCAGGGAAGAACGTAAGCCTGAGAGATAAAGGTAAGAGTCATCACCCGAAGGAAGCGTTGATGGCCTCAGGAAAAAGTTGTCGTTCGACGACGAGAAGAGGAGGGACTAACAGAAAGGGATGAGTGAAATGTACACGAGTGGACAAGAGGAAAGAAAAGGAAAAAGATTGTAACAGTCACATTCACATAGTTCACATTCACGTAGTTATGCCATCAGCAGGGTAGTCGTCCTAGATGCCCACATGCGCTGGTGAGTCATTTTCACATCATTTCTTTGATCATCCATGCGGAGGGGGTCATCCTGGATGCCTGTGCATGGTGGGAAACCATATTCATGTCAGCTCTTCAGATCATTCACATTTGTAAGTCTTGCATTCCAGCCATTCCTCTGGCAATCACTTGATTGATCGTCATAGGTCGCATCTGTTTGCAACATGCAGCACATAGCAGTTGTCCTGGACACCCACACACACCAGTGAGTACTTGCTTGTGGATTGTGCAATGACTAATTGCATTATGTTATGTTACACTTTGACCAAATAAATTCAATACAGAGATGGCGTGACTTGCCTTGCTTCATCACAAAAATGATGGTGCAACAGAAAGACGTTTACCTTGTCATCAGCGGCAGCAGCTTTGTTGGTAGACATATCATTAAACAACTCCTTGCATGCACCAATGTCATCTCTATATTTGACAAGGTCCAGAGATACCATGACATTCCATTTTATTCGGGAGACATCATGAACAAACAGGATGTCCTGAATGCTATTTGGAGGGTGAGTTTCTTTGTTGCTACTCATTTTCAATGTGCTAATGAGCCCACCCACATAGTCTGGCATGACTTGCATCATATATACTGCCTTGCCCCAACATGGTGCTAAAGACCTCTTGGTCTACTACAGAGTCAACATTGATGGCACACAGGCGGTAATAAACGCTGCTATTGCAGCTGGCGTGCAAAAGCTGGTGTATACTAGCTCAGCAGGTGTGACATTCAACAGAAAGGACGTTGTAAACCTGGACAAACGATCACCCTCCACCAAAAAATCATTTGATGCTTACAACAACTCAAAGGCCAAGGGTGATGTGCTGGTGGCCTTTTAACTGTCACATTGCAGCCTGCTGGGATCTTTGGGCAAGTCTACCATTTCCCTTGTGTCTGCTTCATGCACTCATACTGGACTGTTATTCGCTTCTAGTCCAGGAGACCAACAGCTAATGCCAGGCCTATACCAAGCCTACAAGCATGGCCAGATGCACTTTCAAGTCAGGGACAACAACAATATGTTCAGTTACACTTACATCAGCAATGTCACACAGGCCCATCCTCCTTTCAGCCAACAAACTTGCCGACCCAACATCTGTCAAAGTATGACCTCCGGACAACTCCGGAGTTATACACGCACCAACTCCGGCCGTTTCTCTCTCATTTCTTGTCCTACCGCTTTCAGACTTACTTATACCTATTATAGTATGGTCATATCTCGTGTCGTTCGCTTGGTGGCGCTCCTAGTCCCTCCGAACACGCGCTACTGCGCCTTTCGTGTTCCCTGATTCAGCACGCCTAGTTTCGCCTATTTCTCTCCGGAGTTTCCCAGAGCTAAGCGCGCGCTTGTCTTCGACACTATTTAATTCCTTTCAATTCCTCCCCCTCACCTCAGTTGTGCTCTGTACTTGCAGCACAGTCTGAGGTGAGACCTCTTCTGATCATTTTGATATCTTGTATTTACCCTACCTTAGTTAGGCAATTGCTGCCCTTATTTAGGTGAATATAGTTGTGCTCTGTACTTGCAGCACAGTCTGAGTTGGGCAATTGCTGCCCTTATTTAGATTTTTTAACAGGTTATGAGCCCTGCTAGCGCACACTAGCACTATACTCTGTGACCTTGCACAACTCCGCTTGCACAGCATAATTATCACCACATCTCCGATGCCCTCCGAAACCTCCTTGATCGTGGAATGCCCCATTCTACTTGGACCGGAAAATTTCCAAGTATGGAAACTGTGCATCTCTGCCAAACTCTGCAGGGAAAAGGTCCTCAGAGTCGTACTTGGTTCAGACGTCTGCCCAACTGCTTGTGCCTCCGTCTCCGCCTCCGCTAAGCCCCAAAGCTCTGCCTCCGTCACCATCAGCTCAGGAGATGAAGTCCGAAAATGGACCAAGCGGGACGAAAAAGCACACGGCATCATCCAGGATCACATCTGTGACGCGATCCTTCTCTGGACGGAGTCCTATACCTCCGCTAAAGACCTATACGACGCACTCTTGGAACTCTACCAGAAGTCGGACCTTCCCTCCGCCTACCACTCCTATTGCCAATTGTTCGCATCGGAATGGGACAGAAAATCTGACATCTCTGAGCACATCGCATCCATTCGTACACTGGAGACCTGACTAGCGGGAATGAAGTACATTATCGACCCCAAAATCCTCACGTTCATTCTTCTCCATTTGCTCCCCAAAACTCCGGAGTGGAGCACCTTTGCGTCATCAGTCATCAACACCATCGACGAGAGCAAGCTCACTTTCAACTCCGTCGAAATCCGCATCCTCTCCGAAAACACTAGACTAAAGCTCTCCGCCAAACCCAACTCTGCTCACTCTGCAAACATCAAAGGAGAACGGAAGAAGAAGAACGCAAAGCATTGCGAGTACCACCAGACTAGCGGACATAGTACTGAGGAATGCCAGAGTTCTAAGTGGTGGCCGCAGGAGCTTAAGGAGAAGTATAAAAAGGAGAAAGCAAATGCAGCAGAAGGAGATCACAATCCGGACGTTAAACCACCAGACAAGACGAATGTAGCTAGTGCTCAAGTAGATCGTGCCCTATACAAATGCATTCAGGCCTACATCTCGTCTGATCCCAAGAATTCGCTGGAGGAAACCATTATCATCGACTCCGGAGCAACATCTCACATGGTACCTCATCGAAATTGGTTCTCCACGTACTCCGGACTCTCCCCCGCGCGTCCAGTTCAATTCGGCGACAACTCCATTATACATGCAACCAGAATAGGAACAGTAATCCTCCGCTCAAACGTCGACAAACACCGCTATGAGATCACCCTCAGCGATGTCCTACACGTACTGGAGTTTGCATTATCTTTGATCTCCGTGCCCAAACTGTCAAAATTAGGATTCTGTACATCATTCCCAGGGATGTCGAACTCTTGCTCCGTAAGAAAAGGACGTCACACTGTTATGCTCGGACATCACAAAAACGGACTGTATCATGCTGCAGTAACTCCAATATGCACTCCGGATTCCAGTCTCATCTCCGTCGACATAAACGCTTTGCACCGCCGATTAGGACACATCTCCATACCGCGAATTCAGACAATGGTATGAAAAGGCCAACTACGGGGCATCGACAAACTCACTGGAACACTGGAGTTTTGCGAACCATGTACCATTGGGAAACTAAAGAAACTACCTTTCAAATCGCACGAGTACCCGCACACTTCAGCTCTGCTGCAAATGGTACACACGGACGTCGGAGGTCCGATATCTCCACAATCCCGTGAGGGCTACAGGTACTGGCTCCTAATCGTTGACGACTACAGTCGATTCCCATGGATCTACTTCCTTAAGCACAAAAGCGACGTTCGCAACACCTATCTCCGTTGGAAGTCCGATGTCCAAAACTTCCTCTGCACGGAAATCACCACAGAATGCTTTTCGGACCTGCATGTCCAGTTTATCCGAAGCGATGGGGGGAGCGAGTACACAAATAAAGACTTCAAAGACGTACTCAGGAGCGAAGGCACATTCCTAGAAACCTCCACACCATACACTCTGGAACAAAACGGACTGGCCGAACGCATGAACCAAACATTGTCACTCCTCGCCAACTCCATGCTCGAGGACTCCAAACTCCCAAAATCTTTTTGGACAGATGCCATGTCCACCGCTGCGTACATCTCCGCCCAGAGTCCGACCTCTGCCCTGAACGGAGACACACCATACCACGCAATATTCAAGTGACCGGTCGACTCCACTCTGTTCCGACCTTTTGGATGCATCGGATACACCTTAATCCCAAAAGAGCAGCGAAAAGGAAAATTCCAAGCTCACAGACGAAAGTGTGTCATGCTCGGCTACACACACGGACAGCAAGCATACAAACTCCTAGACCTAGAGCATCAGACCATCATCTCCAGTTGACATGTCACTTTCGACGAAACCAAAACCATCTCCGACTCTGAAGCTACTCCTTGGATTTGTGCATCCGAGGATTAGTGGGAGGGACTCAACACCCATCCAGTACGGACACCCGAAACAATTCCGGACGAGGAGGACGACAAACAAACCACAACACCCCCTTCAGTTTCAGTGGGAGACACTCACGACCCAGATGAAGTTCTCGACCTAGCGGACAAGCTTAGCCAACTCCACCTCCAACCTCAAACTCCTGAACCAACTCCGTCACAAACTCCGGTACATCCTCCTGCACAGATGGTCGGAGGAGTTCGCAGGGGAAGCCGTGCGCGAAAACCTGCAAACAAAAACCAGGATTACCAACGCACCTTGGACAAGGAAGTACAATGGAAATGGGGGGGTCATGAAGACTCCGCTGAAGAAGCTGAGATCGAAGACACTCTGAAACCTATGGAGTCCGATGAAGAAACCTCCGATGAAACTCCCGATGTGCCCGGAGCCTTCTGCAGCTCCAATCAACTCCACAATCACATCTTCGCTGGAATCACCCACGGACCTATGGAAGAAAACCTCCCAAAGACAATAAAAGAAGCCTACCAACGTCCGGACACAGATAAATAGAGATCCGCGGTGGAGGAAGAGCTCCTCAGCCTCAATGTGAACCATGTATATGAAACGGTCCCACTCCCCTCCGGAGTAACTCCGATTACCTCCAAGCCTGTTTTCCGGATCAAACGCAATGAAAACAGAGATGTAGATCGATACAAAGTCCAAATCATTGCACGGGGCTTCACCCAAAAGGAAGGCATAGATTACAAAGAGGTATTCGCTCCAGTTGCAAACCTCGACTCCGTACGGACCATCGTGGCCCTGGCAGCAAAATACAATCTGGAGTTGGATCAAATGGACGTCTCTACCGCATACCTGAACAGAGAACTTGAAGAAGAACTGTACCTTCTCCCTCTGGAGGGAGTACCCATTCAACCCGGACATTGTTGGCGACTTCGGAGATCATTGTACAGACTTAAACAAGCAGGTCGGACATGGAACAAGACCCTGGACAAAAAGTTAGGAGAACTCGACTTCACAAAGCTAAACGCAGAGACATGCCTCTACGTCCTCCAAAAACAGAATCAGGTCTGCTTTCTCATAGTATACATCGATGACCTACTCCTTGCTGCCAGCACATGGAGTTTCATGAACTCCATGAAATCGTCGTTATCATCCACTTTTAAGATGCACGACCTCGGAGAAGCAAAGTTTATCCTAGGAGTTGAAGTCCGACACAACCAACAGCTCTGCACGATATCCTTATTGCAAACTCAGTACGCGCAAACTGTTCTCCAGCACACCGGAATGGCAAACTCCACTCCATGCCAATCACCTATGCTTCATGGTCTGTCATTGTCCACAAATGATCCGGAGGATAACTCCATAGTATCAGAGATGGTCATTAATGGAACTAAGGTGTCGTACCTAACGGTCATAGGCTCACTCATGTACCTCATGATGGGAACGTGACCGGACCTCGCATACTCCATCGGAACTCTCAGCTGTTTCAGCTCCGCTTCCAAAAGGTGTCATTGGAACACCGCAAAACATATACTCCACTACCTCCGAGGCACCACAGACATGGAACTCCGGTTCAACAGAAATGAAGTGTCATTGGATATGGACTTTCACGGTTTCTCAGATGCCGGATGGTCACAAGACCCAGACAACTCCAGATCCGTTTCTGGATACGTTTTTATCAGTAATCGCGGCGCCATCTCCTGGTCCAGCAAACTGCAAAGCATGGTCGCTCTGTCCTCTACCGAATCGGAGAGTATGACCTCCAGACAACTCCAGAGTTATACACGCACCAACTCCGGCCGTTTCTCTCTCATTTCTTGTCCTACCGCTTTCGGACTTACTTATACCTATTATAGTATGGTCATACCTCGTGTCGTTCGCTTGGTGGCGCTCCTAGTCCCTCTGAACACGTGCTACTGCGCCTTTCGTGTTCCCTGATTCAGTGTGCCTAGTTTCGCCTATTTCACTCCGGAGTTTCCTAGAGCTAAGCGCACACTTGTCTTCGACACTATTTAATTCCTTTCGATTCTCCCCCTCACCTCAGTTGTGCTCTGTACTTGCAGCACAGTCTGAGGTGAGACCTCTTCTGATCATTTTGATACCTTGTATTTACCCTACCTTAGTTGGGCAATTGCTGCCCTTATTTAGGTGAATATAGTTGTGCTCTGTACTTGCAGCATAGTCTGAGTTGGGCAATTGCTGCCCTTATTTAGATTTTTTAACAACATCCTCAGACGATGCTTCAACCGACTCCATTTCGACAGACACTACCCTTGTCGACTTGTCCGTTCACCCCTTCCTTCACAAAGCACTCTCCCACCCATTTCTGCCACATTCAGCTTCTGGCGCATGCCCACCTCCAAGGCATGTCTGCTCAGTCCATATGTCACCCCACCTCCTGGCACCACTGCCATCAAGGCTGTGTACAACGTGCCCCATGACCCCACCAAACCGATGCACGTCATCGTTCAGAACCAGTTCGACCAGTTCTCCGACACTGTGCTTGAGGTTGCCCTGAGCAACCCTCTCCAGGTCGCCGGATAGGCCTTTTTCATCACCAATGGCGAGCCCATCTACTTTTGGGGTTTCGTGCATCTGATCTGGTGCACACTGGATCCCCCTCGGCAGAGGGCAAGGCACATGTGTCAAAGGGAGTGTGGGTCATCATGTATGTCCCTGCATTTTTTCGTGTATTCATCCTAGATCTTTGACTTCGTAGTTAGTTGGCCCCAGCCTTGAGCATGTATGGAACAATGTTACACAGTCAGGAGATGAAAAATGGGTGCATCTGGCCTCACCACCAATGATGTCCGTCTTGGTCAATGCTGACCCATTTGCACAGTAATTTCTGTGCTTGCAGATCACAAGGCCGTTTGTCCACTTGGGCTCACGGGTCGTCTTGGATGCCCACGTACACACACAGCTCCTTGTCATTCAGTCATTCACAAAGAGCCATTGTCCCACATGGCCCACATATCCAGGTGAGTCGCTATCATGTTTGTAGCATGTCATGCAGTTGTTCATCAAAATTTTCACATGACACAGAGCATGTGTGATAGTCCTAGACACCCGCATACCAAGGTCAGTTGTTCACATGTTCGCATCATTCAATTACTGATTCTTATCAGTGATCATCAGTCGTTCATCCTCACTCACATTCACAAATCAAGCAAAGGGCGGTCGTCCTGGATGCCTGATACAGGAGGTGTGCATCACATGTTATCATGAATATGAATGTTTCAGTCGTTGTTGTTATATCGTTTGTATGCTACCCAACAAGGTGGCCGTCCTGGACACCTGTGCATGCTGGTAAGTAGATTTATTTATATTGTCTGCTTAATGCACACAGAGGGGGCCGTCCTGGATGCCTATGCACTCTGGTCAGTCACATTCACAACATTCATTTGATGATGTGTGCAGAGGGGGTCGTCCTAGACGCCTGCATACGGACTTCGGTCAACGACATGGTGCGTGACTCACATGTTTGGTAACCTGCACTACTGAGACTAGTACTCCTTCATTCAGTCGTTTAGATTGTCCTGTGGAAATGTATTTCTCACACGTATGCCTGTCTCATCCAACCTTGTTGTTGGTTTGACGAGTGCAGTCATCCTGGACACCGGTACACACAAGTGGGTGGCTCACATGTTTTCTGCCCATTTCTCACCCATTCTCTATGAAGGTACAGTATAGTTGTTAGTACATCATATATTGTATTTACTACAGATTGTATACTATATATTAACCATTTCATACTTGTACTGTGTATGAAGTAACAATCTGGCTTACCTACGTATGTGGGCCTATGCAAGCGTATACGACAACCCATCACCTTTGTGCTTCAGAAGGCATTGATGGGCAAGCACAGTTAGAGTATGCAACAAACTATCTGACCAACTCACCGGCACATGTGGGCGTTTAGAACAACCACCTCACCTCATGAATACATATATGTGCGTGAGTGACTAAACAATTGATTAAACTAGTAAGAATCAGTAACTGTGCAACATACATGTGAAGATGTTCATAATGACATCTTGACAGACCTTGCATAGTGAGGTCAGTAATAGTATAATATCTACATGCATGTGTAGTAGGCATCTGGGACAACCGCCCCCACTCTGGAAACGACAGATAACAGTAGGTAGAAATTGGTAATTGAATGATGTAAATGTGTGAATGACTTACCTTGGTATGCGGGCATCCAGGACGCCACCTTGCATGAACAATCAACAGGTTTGTTGTTTGGCAACTCACCAGTGTACATGGGCATCTAAGACGACCACACTGTTGCACGTAAGACGTGAGTGACTTGCATGTAACGAACATGTGAGCAAGCACTTACCTGGATGTCATGGGTGTCCAGAACGACCAATGTACTCTATGACATGCATACAAATCGAAATGTATGTTATCCTGTGTGTATGTGGGTGTCCAGGATGCCACCTTGTGTGAACAATCAACAGGTTTGTTGTTTGGCAACTCACTGGTGTACACGGGCATCCAAGATGACTGCACTGTTGCATGTAAGACGTGAGTGACTTGCATGTAACAAACATTTGAGTAAGCACTTACCTGGATGTCACAGGTGTCCAGGACAACCAATGTACTCTATGACATGCATACAAATCAAAATGTATGTTATCCTGTGTGTATGCGGGCGTCTGGGATGACCCACCCTGCGTCTCAGCATGTCAATTAATAGTCATATAATGTGAAATACATAAGTAAGTACTTGCCTGTACAGCACAGGAGTCCAGGACGACCAAAGTTTCGTAGGTAACATGCACAAAAATGAAATGTATAATAATTACTCTATCAGTAGTTGTGTAATGCAGAATGTGTGTGATTGAGTGCTTACCCATATGATGCGGGCATCCAGGACAACTGAAATGCTGTGCCCAACATGCACACATAATGTGTGATAAGCACTTGTGTACGTGGGTGTCAGGGAAGACCCACTAGCTATGTGTCATGGTAAAATTTTCATGAACTATGAACTTTGCTGATCAGTAGCACAGTCGTATGAAAAATGTATTAGTGCACTCACTGATGTGTGTGGGCATCCAGGACGATCACAGCACTGTGTGTAACACAGGGTACAGTATATGTTCAGTGACTTGGTCGTCTGTTGCCCCACTATGATCGCATGCCACATGCTCCCATCATCTCTGATCCGCCTATAGCCCTTACCATATCCAAGCATGGGCTGAAATCTTCATTTTGTACGTAGGTGAGTCATTCTCTCAATGGTTAAGTTAATCAACACTCTGTTTATAGATTTTGCCTCATTGGAACATTGTGTCTCATCACCTCATCAATCATCAAAATTCAACTAGGGTGTGCGTGTTGTAAAAAGACCTTTCCAGGTGCACAACCACTTTCTCACTCAATTCCATGCACTGAAAACATCCTTCTTGTTGATTTAGTGCTCCTATTCTAGGCAACTCAGATGACTTGCATGGGCTGAAACTTAATCTTCCCTTCTTATGTGGGTGAGTCATTCTCTCCTTTATTCATTAGCTACCATGTTATTAATTGATATACATACAATACATCTCCATCCATAGATTTCGCCTCATTGTGAACATCAATCACCATCAGTCCCATCGCCTCATCATCAAGTCAAGATTCAATGGATTTATTGAGCATACATGTTGTAAAAAGGCCTTTCCAGATGCACGATTGCTTTCTTGCTCAATTCCTCCCACTGATGATGCCATCCCTGTCAATTAGCACTGCTCTCCTTGTTCTAGGTGACGTGGACGGCTTGCCATGGACCTGCGATGCATGGCAGTCCATCACCGGCATTGTCGACATCCCTTGAATGACCCTAGAAGGTGCACGAGACAGTGACCCATCTAACGTCCCAGGATGGTCAGTCAGTGTAGTGAAAAGCGTCAAGATCTACCACCAGAACCTTTGTGCCCGCTTACCCTCAGAGCAACATGCTTATTCAAGTCATGGCTACACTGATAATGATGCCATCGGTTGCAAGGCTTGGGCTGCTTTTGTCATGTCCGGTGTAACCAAAAAGCTCATAAAAGTTGTTGACACTGTATTTGCCAACTGCAAGCTAACATCTCACCAAGTGATGGCTCAACACAATGTATGGACCGTAAGTCCTTTTCACTACTCGTTCACGCATTACTTACGAGTTCCCCAGCTGCCTACACTTGACAAAGGTACGTATCGCCTATTCTATTTCATACATGGCATACTGTACTTATTGGATCAGCCCAAGTCCTCCCAAGCGTCCTTGTCCCCCTCACATTAGTTTTGTTTGGTGAAAACGCGTTTGCAGATGAGGGTGTCTTCCTCATCCCCCAGGTTTGAGAGTACACTGAAGTCCTCATCACACAAACATGGCAACACTACCACAAGAGTTCCAGTCGTGAGTTACAGCAGCTGGTCCGGGATGCTGATACAGCCAAAAAGATGTACCAAGGTATGCTGTCCACGTTCTATCTACATTTGTACCATAATACTCAGGTCATTTTGTGAAATAGTGCTCAGAGAGAACCCCGACATGACTGTTCAATTGCTCAAGGATTACCTCACATTTACTCACAAGTATTCGTTACTTCTTATGCGCTACAAGGATGAGTTGGTGCTATTAAAACTTCAGAAGTATCAGAAGGAACTCAACATGTTACTAGCAGAGGCCCAGAACGACAAATCGAAGCGCAGCCTTCATGAAAGTATGTATCCAACCTATAGTCTATTGGTATGATACTCATCTGGATGCACTATCTTTTACTTTATCTCTAGGTCTACTGAAGGTTTTTCACAACATTATCAAAGCTTTAGCATCGCCTGAAGACATCTGCCAAATCAAACACCTCATCCTTGCCACTGTCGATGCTGCCATCAGTGATGAGAATAAAGCACTCATGGAGCTGCTGGAAGGTCGAGAGATTGACATGGCCTGGAAAGAGGGCATAGAGGACCTCGCCGACAAATCCTCTGACCAGTTGTGGTCGATGCTTGGCTTCCCCAACCCACACATACCTTTTTTTTCAGGCTTTCACTGATCCCGATGGGATCGTTGATCCATGGAGCAAAGAGGGTATTGCTTGGTTAGCCAATTCACTTATCTTATGCCAACGTTTTAGCCAAGAAAAAATGGCATGGGAAGCCAGGGAACATACCTGATCTTCCTAACAACATATCTTGTCCAGTCAGCCTTCACAGCCAATGGACACATGAATTACGTAGATTCCTTACCCCAAGGAGTTTCAATGTCCTACCGTACTCGGGCAAACTTTATGCAAGACATACTTGGTGGAAGGACATCTACTCAGCGAGCAAACAGCCCCCTCACTGGCATCTCATTCTTGCAACTGAAAGCGTAAGCTCAGTTTGGTCATTGTCCTCACTCAGTTACTGGCTCACACCTTCTGTAGGCTCTGCAAGATGATGCAGGGATCATGTTCGTCGACATGATAAAAGATGTTGAGGGGACTGTTGCACCCTCTTCTGCATTCAGTTCAAGGTCACAAAATACAATATTCGGTCACACATTTGTCCTCGCTGTGATGGATGAGGCACACTCAGCATGAAAATTCAACAAAGTCCACACGGCCTATCATGCCCTTCACAAACCAGCACAGTCAATCGTCACGATGACAGCAACACCAGTCATGACCAAGCTACAAGTACACCATCCAGTCTCCTTACATCCTACCCGTTCATTCACACCATACCATAGGATCTGTGGCTGATGGAAGCCATGATGGGTATTTCTTTATTTACCTCTAAAGTGCAGTTCTCCACGATGACAAAGAAACTCAATTGTGCTCAAGCCAGGGACCACAAGACCCAGAAAGAGTCTACCAACGCCGCTGACCAACTTTGCTCCATGCTAGCTGGCACTCAGGGGGAGCAGGTGTCCACCAATTCAGAATTCATGCCGAAACTATGCCATTGGATCCCGATCATACATGACAATTTCTCAAGGTATATTATTTGTCATACCCTTGATTCTGTAGACAATGAGGGCCAGAAGATTTTTGGTCTCCCACCTTTCCCCATCCACATTCTCCTTCTTGAACTTCAAGACTGGAAGAAGCAGCAGTTGCAAGATATCATGACAGATCTCATCAAAAATCGCCCTGTCACAATGCTTGCAGGTGCTGGCAAGGTAAGTACTGTTAAAGTACTAAATAGGGGCAGCAATGCCCAACTCAGAATGCACTGCAAGTACTGAGCACAACTAAGGTAAAGTAAATACAGAGTACTAAGAATGGAACAAGGTCTCACCTTAGAATGCGCTGCAAGTACTGAGCACAACTGAGGTGAGACAAAGGAGTTGGAAGGGTTAAATAGTGATGAAGATACGCACTCACTAAACTCCGGAAAAGTCTGGAACAGGATAGGTGAAACTAGGCGCACTGCTTTGGAAATTAACAAAGGGTGCAGCAGTGCACGTTTAGAGGGAGTAGGAGCACCACCAAGTGATCGACATGAGGTAAGACTATACTATAATAGGTGTAAGTAAGTCTGAAAGAGGTAGAATGAGAAATGAGTGAGAAACGACCAGAGTTGGTCTCTGTGCAAACTCCGGAGATGTCCAGAGTTATACTTTGACAAGTACTATCTCTATTCGTCTTTTCATTGCATGCACATTGCGTGGGCGTCCAGGATGCCTTGTTGTGCTACATTGTCCACAGGTTTGACCACAGATGTGAGCATGTGTGTTGTGTGGGCATCAAGGATGCCTATTGTATCTTTCGAACATCAGTTATTGTTCCTGTTCTTGCACACCTGCATTGTGTGGTCGCCCTGGACACCCATATACTATGTCCATGGCATTACACTTCTTGATGCCTTGTATTTATTTTGTTTTGTCTACTAACTACTTTCATTACAGAACTTCTATATTGAATTTAGGCGTGGTCTCCTTCACCTGCACATGAATCTGCAAGGTCATGGTGATGTCTGGAAGAAAGCAGCATCAGTCGAAGACTGGAAGTCAAACTATGTGTCTACAAAACTCGACATTCTGTTGAAGATTGTCAAGCATCACCTCAATGTTGACAATGCCCCACCTTTTGTGGTAGCACTCGATAAGAAATCTGTCATTGCAAGCAAAGAATTCCCTCTACAGCAAGCAGGTAGGACTGACTGCGATCATATCATGATCTTTTCGATGTTTCCAAGTTCCAACCTGGCCATCCAAGACATACGTTTTCCTATCTTTTTAGTTCATCGTCTTTAGTAGCTAATTCCATAGATGTTGAGCCCATGAGGCATCAAGGCTCTCAAACTCCACAGATGTGTCCCAACTGCAAAGTGCAAGATGATCTTAGAAGAATTTCGCACCTAAACTCGAACGGTGGGATCTCGGGTCCTCATCCTGTCAATGGTTGGCACTGTAGGTCTGAATCTTGCGTGTGCTAACATCATGATCATTGCAGTAGGTTCTCACTTATATTACGTCGCATCACTCATTGCACAAGCAACACTCTAACGACACTCACACAGGACACACTCTGGTCTGTGCTAGACGATGAACAATTACAAGGGCAGATTTACCGTTTCCTGCAACAAAAGGTTGTTCACTTTTACTGACTTGTCACCGCCAGAACACCCGACATATACCTAAACAATATCGCCTTCAACAAAGGTGTCCTACATGAGGCATTTGTAGGTATTGATAAGCACTCGTGTAAGTATGTCTTTCATCCTTACCATTTCACTTCATATCTTTCATTCACTAGTTCAACTATTCACTGGTTGGGAGGAGAAGGAATTTGATGATATCCCAAGCCAGGATGAATGGATGACCGATAACACAGATAACAGGGAGAACGACCATATGACAATGGCTGGGATGCAGCCAGTCCAAGCACTGTTCTCACCTACTCGACTACTGACTAAACAAACGGCGCCAATGTCTCCACCGTCACCAATGGAAAATGTGAAGAGTTCAGTGAGGGGAAAAAGAGTGATGTTGGAAAGCATTCGAGCACAAGGTATATCTTATCATACAGCATTTGTTCTATCTACATATCTATTGATAGCGATGACCGCTCTTTCTATTCCAACAGAAAAGGTGAAGAGTTCAGCAAAGGGAAAAAGAGTGGTATCAGAAAGCAGTCAGGTACAAGGTACGTCATTTGCACACTCCATTTCCTCATGCACTGATTCCTGCCCTTTCCTCTGTTCAAGTTGCCCCATCCACGGTGAATGTTCAACCACCTTCTGTGCCATCTACACAGCAACCAAAACCATGGCCAAAGCCCAGATTGTGCAAGCAGAAACAGGCGGATCCAGGTGTGTCATCCATTTCATTATCCCCTCAGAATCTGACTGTTTTCAATTTCAATCAGTCATTGACCCTTCAAGTGTCAAGTGTGCAGTCACTCCCCCTCCCGCAGAAGCTGATGCCTTCATGGGTGGGTGTGACATGTCCCCACTCATGCAACTGCCACCCACACAACCCTCGCTTGTAATCACTACACCCCCACGTGCTGAAAACAACAATGTCATGATGGACTTGGGCAACATGTCGCCACTCACTCAACCACAATCCGAACACTGGAATGCCGAAACTGACCCTATCATGATGGATATGCAAGCTGATCAATTCTATGAGTTCAATCCAGACCAACTTGAACAGCTTTCACTCTCAAGCTTACATGACAGGGAGCCGCAGCCCTCCAAAGGACCATCTCTCAGCATCAGTGTGAAGAATTGATTGCGTCCAGCTAGTTTGGTTCGTCCCTTGTCAGTTAGTCGCTCTGTTTCAAGTACCTCTCATGCGACTAGTACTGCTGGCCCCTCGTCGGTCAGCCATTTGGTTTCAAGTATGGTGAGCACCTCAACCTCACACAAGAAGGAGAAAATGAAAGACGGTGGAAATGAGCAAGTTGGTGGTGTAGATTTGATTCCTGGTGGAAAGGGGCAGTTCCAACTGGGCACAAAGGGTAAGGGCAATAAAGCCAACAAGCTTGTTAAGAAACACCACTAAGTACATTGTTGTTTTGTTTTTGATTTCATTTGTATCTGGACAATTTCTACATGTAGTGATGTATGCTTTGATTCGTTTGCATTTGCATATTTAGCCAACGCCATGCTGAATGGTGACCAGTTAGTATCACTACATGATAGGGTACCAAATGTGGATCCATTCATCCACTTGCATTCACACATTCACCAATGTTAAGCCAACACAACCCCTGATGATGGGTGTGCTGCACTCATTTCTTGTCTTCTAACCATGTAACTTTGCCCACATGCGCCTAGCATAACACTCACCCATGGGCATGGGTGTCCTGGACTGCCAAACGTTGTGTTGTGGGAACACATGTGTTTTACAATGATCAGTCATTGAATGATATGAATGCATTATACTGTAGATGACACACTCACTTGCATACAAGTGATCTGGGGAAGACTTACAACTGACATGCCACCTTGACACATACAATCCATCAGACCAGGTTAAGAAATAGTGAATGTGAGCAGTCTGTTTTGTTGATTCCTCCCAAACTAAATAGAGTTAGTTCAACCATCAGATCAGATCAAACACAAAATGCAAACCAAGTAGATGCAGCGAGGAAAAGAGATATGCACTTAAAGGAAAACAATGTCGGGAAGGGTCGAGATAGTTGACATCTCGTGGGGCGACATGAAATGAAGGCAACTGAGTTGAGTTAAACATGAGCAGGTTAGTGGTCAAAAATGCTAAATGTGCCACCCACTTACTTGTGTAGGACGATCCGAACGACTGTGCAAGTGAGTACTGAATAGTGCAGAGTACCATATGTGTGAGTCACTCACCGTGTTACTAACTGACATCTGCATGTGGGCGTCCACAACGACCCCTTTGCATGTAAGATCCAAGAGATGACGTGAATATCACCCACTAGTGTGTGCGGGCGTCCAGGATGACCCTCTCTGCATGTAAGACTGAAGAGATGATGTAAATCTGACTCACCAGTGTGCATGGGCATCTAGGACGACCGTCTCACTCAATGGCATACGAACGATTGAACAAAGGCTGATAATATTCAGTTACTATTGTATAATCATGATATATACATGCAGGCACTTACCTATCCATATGGTTACTCAGGACATCAGTCCTTTCACTCCACATCATGCAAAATACTACATGGAATTTGCTTTCGATCATTGCATAGGATTTCTGTAAGCGCAATCAGTGTGCGAGTGACCCCTTTGGAAAGCACAATGTACTGTCGGTGAGCATGCATGGGTCGCATACTGCACTGTGCATGACTGGCCAGAAGAACAGGTGTAGCTTGTCGGTGCTGCTCTTTGCATGTTAAAAAAGAGAGCAACCACATTAGATTGAAAACTGAGTCACACACCTTTAAGCACAAGCGTTATGATCAACAATCAAATGATATGATATGATACTGTACAAGGGTTAACCTGTATGTGGGCATCCAGGACAACCCTACTTTCTCTACATAGTTTTGACAAACATCTGCATTGTAAGGACCTAAGCAATTGTAAGATACGTTCATGTCCACATACCTGAGTTTCTCCCATTATGTTCAATGTCGTGTGATGAATCAGTCTACCGTGTATGCAGATGACTGCTCTGCTTGTCATGCAACGCAGTGGATGGATGAGGGAGAATCAGTAGTGGAACATTAACATACATAGAAATGGACTTAACTGTATGCGCTGACATTCAGGGCTACCGCACTTGCTCAGTATTGTGCAATGTGTGTGAAGTAGTCATTAGAAGTAATAGAACTAATTAAAATTATGATATGATAAACTTACATCTGCACATGGACCTCCAGGACAAATACCTCGTTTTCTGTCTTAGGGTGCACCATAGGATGATAAGTGAATGAATGGTATGATCCATATGCACAACCTGCTCACCTGCAAACTCACTGGTGCCACATGCACAGGCGTCTGGGACGACGATGATGACATGTGTGACGTGCACAGAATGATGTACAAGCAACCCACCTACTCTGTGTCATGGCATGTTAATCAGCATAATACAAACATGTGAGTAATATTGTAATATACCTATAGGACGACTAGAGTTCTGTATGACAAGCACAAAGTTTGAAATGTATCTTGTGCCGTGAGTATGCAGGTGTCTCAGAAGACCACACTCTGTGCCTTGGGATACCAATCAATAGTCATCTAATTCGAAATTGTAAGTGATTACTTGCCTGTGTGGCACAGGCATCCAGGATGACCGAAGTTCCATGCGTGACGTGCACAAAATGACTTGGCATGTTAGTAATCACATAATACAGATCATATGACTAATACATATTGTCTGTACTCTATAGGCTACCTGTGTCACCCTTCCCTTACTTATTCAGGTATGCTATCTGTCCCTGCACTGGTGGTGGTAGACCCTTCACCTCCCCTTGTCATTGACATTGTGGTGAGTGAGCTGTTGTGTGCCCACTCCCTTGTCATTGCCCTGTTGGTAGTGGGTTCTGCATTTGCCCCACCAGTCATAGTATGGTGCTGCCATAGCATTGTCTTGTGGATGGTAGGCATGCTGCACACTGTTTTGCCTCTGTGCCCATGGTGGGTAGTGGGAGTGCTGCTGTGCCCCCTTGCCCTCCTTGTCATTGCATGGCTAGTAGGTGTGCCACATGCCATTGTACCCTCTGCCTATCATCTTGGTGGGTGGTCAGAGCACCATTGCACCTTCTCATCCCCTTGTTGTCTCATGGGTAGTGGGCATGCTGTGTGCCATTGTGCACCTCTACCCATCATCTTGGTCAGTGGTGGGAGCACCATTATGCACCCTCACCTTCCTGGTTGTGGTGTGGGTGGTAGGCATATCATGTGCCATTATGTACCATTGCCCATCATTCTAATAGGTGGTGGGAGTGCTGCTGCACTCCTCTTGTTTTGTGGGTGGTGACCAGCCATCTTGGTTGGTGGTGGGAGTGCTGTTGCACTCCCCTCATCTTCCATATTGTCTTGTATGTGGAGAGGGTGCCATGCACTGTCACAGCTCCCTGTCTGTTGTCCTGGTTGATGGTGGGAGCACCATGGCACTCCCTTGCCTTCTTTGTTGTCTTGTGGGTGGTGAGCATGCCATGCACTGTTGCACTACCCTTGCCATCCTTGTTGTCCTGTGGTGGTGGGCATGTGGCACCTGCTGTTGCACATCATCTTGGTTGGTGATGGGAGTGCTGTTATCCTTCCCTTGTCCTCCCTATCATCTTGCAGGTGGTGAGTGAGTTGTGCACCTCCCCAGGCATTGTCTTGCTTAGTTATGGGAACACAGTTGCACCCTCTTACCTGCCTTGTTGTCCTGTGGGGGTATTCCAATGTGCCCCCTGCTTGTCATCCTGGTTGGTGGTGGGAGCACTCCTATGCTTCCCTCACTCCCCTTGCCATCTCATGGGGGTAGGCACACCCTACCACTGTGCCCCCATCATCTTGGTTCATGGTGGGAATGTCATTGCACCCCATCACCTCTCTGGTTGTCCTAGGGGTGGTGCCATGTACTGTTGCACTATGGTCATTATCATGGGCTATGACATTTCAGTTCATCATGTGGTGATGGTGGTGGGCATACCTGTTATGCCCCCATTGGTCTCACCCTCATCATTGTCATCATGGTGTACCCTCTCCACATTGTCATGGTGCATTGTCACCATATAGTGATGGTGATGGTGGTGGTGGTGATGGTGGGTATGTGGATAGGGTGTGCCATTGTGCCCTCATCATTGGTGTTGTGGTAGTAGGTGTGCCATTGTGTGCCCTTGTTATGATTCTTTTCCCTTTTCTTTTCCTCTTCTTCATTCTAACTTCTTGCTTATCATCTTATACAGTTAATCATCTTCTCATTGACTTCGTCAACTTCCCTTTGAGGCTGCCAACATTTCCTTCGGATGGTAACTCCAACTCTTGTCTCTCAGACTTACTTCTTCATCTGAGTAGCTTCTAGGACTATTGTCTCGTCACCTTGCCTTTCCCTTTCTGACATATCACTCATGTGTTTGTTTCTATTCCAAGGCAGATGACTTGACTCCAGTCCTTTTCTTTGTCTCCTTTATCCTTGCTCTCTTATTGGACAATTAACTCCACAGCTGTCTCTCTCATGATGGCGATATATCCCCTTTGTTCCATCATGTTCTATATCATTCCATTCTCTCACGATAGGAATACTTATATACTGCTCGCTCTGTACAATAGTTCCTTACTCTGAATCTATATGGTTCTTGCATATTCATTCCTTGTCCTTGAGCGATTCTCAAGTCCTGTGAACCTCCTCATTGTCATTGTCATATGACCTTTGTCATCAACCTTTGTCCTCTGTCCTTGGTTTGTACTTAGCTTGCTAGAAGAGACACTATGGTACCTCTTCATGAGTGTCCACCTCTCTTGGGTTAAGTCGAACGTCCTCTGGAGTACACCTAGCATTACAGCCCTTGCCCATGCTATCATTGTGGGCATGTGAGTGGGGTGGTGGTGGTGACTGCACCATAGCACTGCTGCCCTGTTGTCACCATTGCCATTGTGATGGTAGATGTACCATTGCATACCTTTGTGTGGGTGGTGGTGGCAACTGCACCATTGTGTTGCCTCACCTCTGTCACTATCAACATTGTGGTGATAGGTGTGCCATTGTGCAGCCACACCCATGCCATCATTATGGGCACATGAGTGGTGGTGGTGACTGTGTCATTGCACTGCCTTGCCCTAGTTGATGTCACTGTCATAGGTGTGCCATTGCATGCCCTCACCCATGCCATTGTTGTGGTGGTGGGCATGCTGTTCTGCCCTGTTACCATTATTGTTGTCAGTGCAGAGGTGTTGAGTGTGCTGTTGCACATTTTTGCCCTCATCATTGTCTATTTGGGTGGGGGTGGGGCTGTTGCATGCCCCCTCTTGTTCTTATGGTAGTGGGAGCTTGCTGTCATTGTTTGCAGTAGTAGGGCTATTGAGTTCCTCTGCTTGCATGTTGTCACACATAGTAGTGGTGGCAACAGGCTATCACATTGCTGTTGTTGTTGTTGTGGTGGTGGTGGTCTATGGCACATCACCATACTACCTTCATCATCATGGTAGTGAGGGTGTACCTGTGGTGATGGTGGTGGTGGCATGCCATTGTTCCATGCTGGTGGTAGTAGCAGTAGTGGTTTTGTGTGGTGTGGTAGTGAGTTGTGTGTAAGTGAAATGGTGAACATGTGGTCTGTTGGTGCAAAAATTTCTCTAAGTCCCAACTCATTAGGAATCTATTACTACATTATATTAGGCTATCTACCCTAGTTACCTATGTAGTGCTGTTGAACTCTGTAGTGCTGTTGGCCTGTGCCTGTGTGATGTGATATGACACTGTGATATGGCTGTAGCCCTGCTGTAACACTGTGACACTGTGACATGCTGTGATGTTGCTGTAAATTCTGTGACAACTGTGTAAAAATTAGTGGTTTGCTAATATGGATGAGATAGGCACAAAGTTGACAGAGGGCAGATGTCACCACTATGCTGCAACAGCACATCCATGACAACAACAGCAGGACAAAGGCAATGGTGCATGTGGCATTAGTGTAGATTAATTTTATTGTAGCCTGCATGATTAAATATAAATACAAAAAATGGATGAATGAATGAAAAAAATATAAGGACCTATGGACATCTGTGCAGCCTGTGCCATCAAGAATTCAGGCAATCAGGTATTTGGCAAGCTGTACTAAGTGGGTCTGTATGGTTCTGTATGGTTCTGTATTACTAGGTACCTCTTTATAATATCTATGATACTATATAATTTTATGTGGCTCTGTACAGGGTATGGCTGGTTTGCTGATGTTGATGAAATACATGTATCGTCTGTAACCAAATATGAGTGTCTTATGCTCCTAGGCAACAAGAAAGGCAAGGACTCCCAGCAAGTGAACAAGATAAGTACTGTCAAGCATAAGCCTGATGACCCTTTTTTCAGGCATTAGCAGCAACAATCCAGCATGCTCTATGGGCAGCAGTAGGAAAGTAGTGCTGAGAGGAGAAGGAAAAGAAGAAAAACACATGTGGATCATGTAGAAGAGGCAGAGGAAAGGGTAAGGCAAAGTTGAACTTCTGACAATGATATGTTCTTTGCCTTCAATGCCTTCATCACCTATATAGACAGTCCAACCCCAACCATCAACCCTTGTGCCCTCACTCATCAATCCTTGCAACATTTTCAGGGGGAAGGCAGTCCTGCCTACTTCCCCCAAGTCTCTCATGAATTCAACCTCACTCATTGGATTGGCATACAGCCATCCATGTAAACCATTTGCAACATTGACACCACCACTTCCCTTCTTAACCGCTTTGACTGGGATCCAGGCCATCCATCCATCCTATCTCTCTTTGCAGTTGGTTCCATTGCCCCCTCCATTCCTGAAACACCTGCCTTACCACCTTCTGAGTGCTTGTTATTTGAGTGACTTGAAGATGATTATGATTGTCAAATCTCTGATGCCCTCTGTGGCTTGAACAACAGAGATGGCATTGCTCTAGGTGGATCTTCTTCTATTGGTCAAGCTAATACAGCTCTCATCTACTCTGGCTGTCTTCCCAATCTTCTTGAGGAGGAAGATATTATCACAAACTGTCCCTTGTTGTTTTTGGACCTTGATTCCCCTTCAAGTGCAACAAGCAATGGGTGGGAAGTATTCATTCCTCTTAGAATGAAGAAGATGTTGTTGTTGACATCTTTAGGTCCAATAATGAGTGGGGTCCCAGGTTAGTAATCCATTCCAATGTTGCACTTTGTCCCCACTCACACAATAAGACTGCTTTAGCACATAGTTATTTGTTGTGTGCTTATAGTTCTATAGTGTTTAATGTACCTGTAGATAATAAAATGGACATTTGTGTGCATGGTTCAAAACACAAGTGTGATCACTGTGAACCCCAAAATCCTACCTGGATCCTTGACTTTGGTGCTCCCATGCACTTCTCCCCAAAAGAATCTGACTTTGTGGAGTATAAGATACTCTCTAAGCATGAACAAATTCCAGTTCATACCACTGCTGGCTTACTTCATGTAAAAGCAATTGGAAAAGTTAACATACAATAGATTGATGAGGCCTCCATACCTCATATCTTTATCCTCCATGATGTTGGTTATATTCCCAATTCTGGAGTTTGCCTTATCTCTCTTGGACAACTCATGCACACAGGTGCTACTATTCATGGCAATGTTCATAGACTTGAGGTCTTATATGGTGACAGTACTGTCTTAGTGCCATTCTACCTGCTGCAATATGTACACCATAAAACATATAGTTCCAAGTGCCCACCCTACAGCTATTCCATCTGTGGATTATGATATCATGCATCAACATTTTGGTCATCCATTTAAAGATGTCCTAAAACATGTGTGTAAACATACTTACAATTTCCCTAAGGATGTAACATTCCCCCAGGATGACACAATCTGTCTAGGTTGTACACAAGGCAAAATGCCTAACCAACCCTATCACCTGGACAACCATTGCACAACTCAGTCTTTTGAACTTGTCCATTCAGACATTAAATCATTCCCCATCAAGTCATACCATCAGTACAAATACATTCTCATATTTTTTGATGATTATATATCCTTTGGCTAGATTATTCACCTGCACTTGAATGATGCTGCACTCACAGCAACAAAACATTTCATACAAATGGTGGCCACCCAATTCAATTCCAAAATTAAAGGATGGATGTTTGATGTAGGGGAAGAGTACAAGTCAAATGCATTCAAAAAGTTGCTGCTAGACAACAGGATTCACATTTGCCAGAGTACTCCCCATAGCCCACAACAAAATGATTGTGCCAAGTGTTTTATGTGCACCATTATAGATAAATCAGAAGTGACATGCTTTGAGGCTTGCCTTGCTAATTCCTGGTAGGAGTTAGCTGGGATCACACTGTGCATTTATATAATCACACACTCTTATGCTGCCATGATTGGAAAACCCCATATGAGCTCCTGTTTAAACAGTCTCCAGATATTAGCCATCTACACATCTTTGGTTGTGGAGTATATGTACACCTCCCAAAGGACATCTGAACCAACAAGCTGTCTCCTAAACCAGAGCTTATGGTGTATTTCAGCATAGCACCTGGCAATGAGCAAAACTATCTCTTTATGCAATCCCCAAACAATATTCTTTTTACAACTGTACAAGCTATTACAGTTTCATTATTTTCACTTTGCACTTTCACTCTCTTTCTTTATCTTATCATGATAGGATCTTATCAAGGGTCATAGCCATGCTATGCAGTAAGTGCTGACACATACCAAATCCAATCTATGACTCACTTTCATTCCATTGAAACATGTTTCATCCTTTAATTTCTGTCTCTTCCATTCTGCCACACCTTGTGTATGACTCATGTTTCTAATCTCAGCTGTGTCCACAGCCTCACATGCATTTGACTCATGTTTCTCATTTCTGTACTTTGCATGGCTATGCTTCTTATCTCTAGGGTTTAGAGTATTACATATTAGTGACTCATCAGTAGATTTGGTCATGACATGTACATACACATAGAATAGTATATAAAGGCCAAGGACTTGCCTGGGACACCTTCCTAGTCAAGTTTACTTGGAGTTTCCCTTCAATACTCCTTGTGATTCCATTTCTTTCTTGAAAAAGGTTGCCACATTTTGATGTCAACAGTTTCACTTGTTTGAAGTCATTTCATAAGTGCTCTTTGATAAGTTGCAGTTCTCTAAATGTGCTAACCCAAAATGTGCCCCATGTACCAAAGCCACCATTCCAGAAGAACATGTACCAACAAAGTTTCCACTTCCTGAACCAGAAGAATACCAACCCACACACCCACATGTTCCATGTCCACCTTCACCAATCCAACCCCATACCCCATTTCCAAAACCTCTGCCATCTCCACCACCTTGTGCACCTCAGAGAGCTCCCCACCCCCCTTCTGTCACTTTTCCATAGTGTCCTTAGCACAAAAGGAGAGTGCCACAAAGCCCTGGAAATATGTATGGTGATGACCAACACCCAGTCCAACAGGTGAAAGAGATTAAACCTATGTCAAAATGGAAGGAAAGAGTTGAGGGAAAGCCTGATGACCCTTTTGAAGATCCATCTTATGAAATGCCTGGACAGTTTCCCAGCATACCTCTACCTGCTGACCCTCTGACTGCTCTTAAAAGCTCATCCCATTAGAATTCTGATGCTAAGGTTGGGAAGTTATGCTGAGAAGGGGGAGTACAATTCCAGCATTTCCTATTATCCAAGGTGATCAGTCTATGCAGTTAAGATGAAACCAGTATGAGAATGGACACTGAAGGATATCAAAACACTACCAGCCAACCTTTAGGATGAATGGAAAGCTGCTGTTCCAAGCAGCTTGATATGCTAGAAGAACACAATTATTTGATATCATAGATTGACCCACTCATAGAAAGGTGATCAAAAATCAATGGGTATTTGACATCAAACCAGATGGTTGAAAGCAAGCATGTTTAGTCACAAAGGGATTCTCCCAGATTGAAGGTTTAGACTTGGACCAAAAATTTTCTCCAGTTGTGTGCTATGAAACAGTATGACTTATGTTAGCACTAGCTGTACTAGAGAACTGGCATATGGAAGTAGCACCTATTTATATAACAGCTTAGACAAAGAGATCTATATGAAACTTCCCAAAGACTTTGAGTTTTTCCACTTGAAAGGCAAAGTACTCCACCTTAAAAAAGCCTTATATGGCTTGAAACAAGCTGGACTCACCTGATGGAAGGCTCTTAATGAGTCCATGAAAGTACTTGGCTTTGAATGTTTAAAGTCTGACCTTGGCATCTTCTTATATAAGAAGAGAGGCTCTCTTACAGTTATAGCCATTGTCTATGTAGATGATGCAATATTTTGTGGTCCCACTAAGGCCATTGTTGATAAGATCAAAGGTCACTTCATGAAAAAATGGGAATGCAAAGACCTTGGTATGGCAGATGAATTCTTAAATATGCACATTAAAAGAAATGGACAAAAGATACTAGTCAACCAGTGCATGTATCTTGACAAAGTCCTTGAGCACTTCAGAATGATAAATGCCCAAGCTGCCCTCACACCTTTGCCTATGGGCTATAAGCCCACTAAAGATAATAGATCTGTTGACTATGAACTATGCCAGAGATTCCAAACAGTCATCAGATCTTTGCTATATCTAATGTTGGGCACTTGCCCAGATATTGCCTTTGCAGTGATTACCCTTTTTCACCATGCAGCCAATCCTTCAAAGGATCACCTTGACAGAGCTTTTTATATATACAAATACCTGGCTAGTACCAGGAAATATGCACTCTGTTACAATGGTAGATCTGGTGTAGGCTTGATCACATGTACAGATTCAGATCATGCATCTGATCACAACACCAGACACTCACAGACAGGCTTGTATATCAAACTGGCCAATTGCATATTCAGTTGGAGATTGTGGTAGCAATTGCATGTATCACACAACTCTACTGAGGCTGAATACATTGCACTGTCTGACTGTAGCTGCCAAGTTGTTTGGATCAGGCAACTTCTTGGAGAACTCAGGTATAAACTTACCTCTACTCCTATCTGTGGAGATAACCAAGGAATATTCATGGCCTTCAACCCTGTCATTAAAACATGAAATAAGCATGTAGAGCTGAAATGGCATGCAATACATGAATGGGTTGAAAATGGAACCATTGAACTCTTTTATATAGAGGGATCCATTAATCCTGTAGACATGTTCACCAAGAACTTAGGTCAAGTTCATTTCAATCAACTTAGATCACAGTTTGGACTCATCTTCTACTGAGTCAACTTTCATTCTATCATATATGTTCACACAAACCTAAAACCATTTATTGAATAAGGGGGAGTGTTGAACATCCAGTTTGACTATATTAGGTAGTATCAGATAGTACAATCATGTAGTATATAATATGAACTCAGTTGTCTGAGTTTGAATAGAGTTTTTACCTTTTACATTCATGTGCCCACCACTTGCAAACAGTCATTACAATCCCAAGTGAGTACCTCCAGTTCTTACCCTCTGCATTATGCTCTGCTTGACAAGTGGGGAGTAGGAGAAGCTGCAAGGAGACTATCATCTGCAAGATGCCCAACAGCATTACAAAGACTGCATGGCTGGTTAGGGCAAGAGTGTTCTCAATAACTCTAATGCCTGTAAAATTTACAGAATACAGTGAGGCAATGGATGCAAGGATGGCCCAGGGTGACAGCAAGGCACTGGGGGCAAGTATAGTTAGGGTAGTTGACCATATAGTGACCAAGATGATGACACTGAAAGCAAACAGAGTTTTCCCAACAGTGGTGGATGGAGAAAGTGGTGGAGAGGAGAGATGTTTGATCAGGGTAAGGAACAATAAGGACATGAAAGAGTGAGAAGCAGGGACATGGAGAGAAGGATCTTCTACCGGAATAAGAAAGTGAGAAGCAGCACAAGGAGATGTGGATCATTCTAAGTAATAATCTCTTTTGGGTTGAGTCAATGGAAGAAAAATAGGACAAAAAATATGGAAAATAAAATGGTTAAAGGGATCTCCAGGATGATCAAAGAGAATTGAATAGTAAAGAGGAGGTCCAGAATTTTATTATTCATCTTAGCCAAAGAGTTTTGAAGAGAAAGAGCATAAGTAGTGGGTAAATTTTGTGGAACAGTGTGAAAATGAAGTAATTGCATATGAATGATAAGGCAGAAAAGATCAATCAATCCTTGAACAGTTTCATCCTCATGATAGAGGTTGTTGTCATTGATTACATTTGCAAGGGCAGCATCTCTAAGTATTGTGATGAAGAGCATGTGAATAGCATAATAAGGAAGCAAAGTGGGCTGAATAGGTAAGGAACACAAAGGAGACACTCCTGAAGAATATGAAGAATGAGATTGTGATGAAATAGATATAGGGAAGACAAAACTAAGCATACAATAGGATGATCTTTGATTTTCAATGTCAAGGTAGTCAAAGTGACCAGAAGACCAGTATAGTAAGAAGAATAGGGATTTTAGAAGAAGAGACAAATACATGGACAAAGAGTGACAAAGAAGGGGTGAAGAATGAGAAGTGGGTAAAACAAAAGGGCTTGACCACAGGGGAGGACACTTATGAAGAGGTACAACACTGCCCTATGGAGTCTCCCATTATCTAAGAGATTTAGAACATTTGTAGGCAGAGAGAATCATGGGGGCATGTTGGAGGTTTTCTTTAGGTTTCCATGTGGCTTCTAATTAGAAATACCCTTTCCATCTGGTCACGTACTGATAGTTGCCAGGGCAGCTTTTGTGAGAAAAAATAGCTTCCACTTCAAACTCTTCTTTGTCTTCTATTACCTCTGGTAGGGGTTTAGAAAAGGAAGGTACATGTACTTTAGTTTGTTTGAATGGTGATAAGAGGGAAGCATGGAACATATTGTGGATTTTTCAGGAGGGAGGTAGTCTGAGATGATAGCAAGGGGGGAGATGACTTGAGAAATTTCAAAGGGTCTATAATGCTTGGGGATAAGTTTTCTGGAAGAGTAGAGGATCTGAAGTGGCTTCTGGCAATACCTTATCTTCAACCTTACAAGGGGAAAATAAGTGGGTGGAGTGTTGAGTCATTGCCATGTGGCCAAGTCATGTGCTGCAAGAGCTTCTTCCTGTGCCTTGAATAGGGTGATCAATCTGTCAGACAGAGTAGTAATGAAGGTTTTACTCAGGAGAGGGAAAGACTGGGGTTCATATTCAAGGAGGAGAGAGAACAGAGATGATTTGGTGGAGCTATAGGGGACAGAGTTGTGGTGGAACTCAGTGGTAGTGAGGAATTCTGACCAGGTATATGGATTGTTTGCACTGAAAATATGAAGATAAGTTTTGAGTTCTTGATTCATTCATTCAGTTTGGCCATTGGTCTGAGGATGATATGTGGTAGAAAGTCAAATGTCATATTGGAAAAGGCAAGCTAGTTCTAAGGCAAACACAGAGGCAAACTGTGGACCTTAGTCCAATATGATGGAATTACAAAGGCCAAAGTGTTTGAACACAATGTCAAAAAATAACTTTGCAACTCCTGCTGTGTCAATAGATTTGTTGCAGAAGATTAAAATTACTCCCTTTGTGAGGCCATGGTTGACCATGACCATAACAGAATTGAATCCAGAGGAAGGTAGAAGGTTTATAATGAGATTGACAGAGATTTGATGGAATGGCAATGAGAATGAGGAAGAGATTGGGTTGAGAGGTACAACAGTAGGATAAGAATTGACCTTGAATTGTTGGCAAACAGCACAGCCAGCCATGAAATTCTTGACAAAGGTGCTAAGCCTAGGTGTCAGAACTAGTCCTTCTTGCTTCTGAATTAGGGGTTAGGAGGTTGGAGATGTGGAGATGTGGAGGGGTGGGTCTTGGCACAGGACTTACATGTCATGCCCTTGTGTAGGTTCAGGACCCTTAGGAGCAGAGTTAGGAGTTAGAAGTTAGGAGATAAGGAGTTCAGGAGTTAAGAGCACAGGAGGTGTTCTTGTTGATATTCTGACTAAAGTACAACATAGTACACTATAGAATATTTATACTCGGAGTTGCATAGGAATTGACTACAGATGATTAAGACAGAACATTGAATGACTAAGGTACTTAGTAAGACAGATGAATAGATAAGTGAAAGCCAGAGCTATGCACTGGGTATATAGATGACTGGAGTGGTGCACAGTTTTGTTACATAAGCAAATCTAAACTAAATGAGGTAGTGTCATGGTCTGGAAGTCAGGTGATGTGTATCTGATGAGATTGCACTAGAGATGGTCTGATGTTGACAGGAGTTGACAGGAGATGGAATGGCATATGACACCAGGCTGTTACAGAACCATATCCTGGTCTTAGTACAAGAGTGCATGAATGCTCTAGATGTCATCAAGAATATGTTAGATGTCTGCAAAGTCATTGCCTTAACACATATTCATTTTCACTTCTTCACATCACATGCTCTAGATCTGAAATCCATTCCCTTATCTCTTATCTATGATGTCATGCCTCAAGGCATATATTGGAATGCCTCTTGAACCAGTACCACCACCATCCTCCCATGGGAAAAAAGCCTCCCACTTCACTCAAACTTGCTCACTTACCCAGGCTTGCACTATTCACCTCTCTGATATTGGGAAACGCTTCCACCACTTTCCTGTGGGCACATTTCGTGCCCAATTTGCTCCACCAGCCATTCCTTCCCATGTCCATCGTCACCTTGCTACCAAACCCTACACCTGGTCTTGGGTCACCAAAGATGGGCCCAACAATGGCAAGACTTTCCACTATCTCCACATCCTATAGCAAGGATGCTGACAAGGCCACACGCTGGCTTGTCACTATCTTCCACTCCTTCAAAGCTCACCTCCAGCCTATTGTGCTAGAGGTTGAAACTGGGAAAGTTTCACTGCCTTTTGTTAAGCTCTATCAGAACAACATGCTGGTTTACATTCATAGCCAGCTCCAGTCCACCACACCACCTGCCAACAAGCCCACTCAACCCCCCACAGCCTCATCCGGCAACAACATCAACAAGGACATACAACGGATCAAGGTGGAGCTAAAGTGCTTACAGAAGGAGGTGGCCAATCTTTATGCCATCCTAAAGGCATCCCCCCTAGCCTCCCCTCATACTGCCACTGTGCACCCCACCCTCCCACCCTCTCATCCCCTGTCTGCCTTATCCCTCTTGTCCACCAAGAGTCACATTGCTCACCCCAAACACCCCTGGTTACAGGCAGTGCTCAATCACCCGCATCTCCCCCCCTTCCTTCAGCACATTGACTCTGGCATGGAGCCCATTCCTTGCAAGTCCCTCCCCAAGGATGTCCCCCAGATTCTGTGAGCCCTTTTTACAGATCCTGTGTATGCCAGCTCAGATGGTGAAAGAAAAGACATAGGAGAAGTCGAGAGCTGTTTCCTGGGGATTGACTCTAATGGTGACCTATACACATCTGGTCACACAACACAGCCACAGAATGTCGTCCTCAGCATTGTCATCAACGGGGCTCCAAGCCCATCTGACTCTAACTGTTGATTGGTCTACACCCCCCTCATTTCTACCACTCACAGTGTATAACCTGGTCTCCCTCCCCTCTTACCACATAACCCCCCTCAGCTTGCCTACACACACCAGGAGATAGTAGGTGATTAGTTGTCATTGTTTTTAGCTGATTTCTACCGTGTTACTTTTCTTCCTCTTGTTTTTTCTCAGATCTTAGCTTATTCTTTGGCACACACCCCATTCTGATCGTGTGGTCACCATTGAGTAGTCTATCTCTCAGTGGGGGCAGCACAATGTTTTACTATCAACTTTGCAAGTCTCTTCATACACATACCAATTAGCCTATGCACATTATTGTCTTCCATAGGATTATGTATCCCAATTAGACATAAATGGATTTAAAAAAAAAAAAAAAAAGGCATATATTATGCAAACCATATGACATGCCTCATGCTAGTCATGACATATCATGACTCACCCTTATCTATGACTCATACCATGGTTGACTCATGGTTACCACATGCATCATTTCTAGTCATATGATCCCTTATTGCTATTGGCTGCCACATCCCTTATCAAGGCTGTGCCTTATCTGTACCACCATTCCCCTTGCAGCCACATGCTTCTCTTTAACTGTTTCTCTTTATAACTTAACATCTAAGTTATGTCAAGGGTCACAGCCATGCTGTGTAGTAAGAGCTGACTTGACATTGTGTCTTAGCCAGACAATGGTCATAAGTGCTGACACACTTGGATCTAGATCTATGCACATTTCCATTTCTATTACAGTCTGTGCATAAGGCTGTGTATGCTTCCATCTTTATTATTCTTCCATTCTGCCACACCTTGTGTGCACCTCATGTTTCTCTTATCTTGGCTGTGTTCATAGCTTTACATGCCTTTACCTTATGTTATTCATTTCTGTGCTGTGCATGGCTATGCTTTCTTATCTATAGGGTTGAGGGTATGCCATATTAGTGACTCATCAGTAGATCCAGTAACAACATGTACATACAGTAGTGCTGGGATTCCTCTCCAGTCAAGTTCACTTTGGAGTTCCTCCTTCATTGGTGTGTTCTCTGAGTGAGTTCCCTCACTCTTGGCAAAGGTTGCCACTACATTGAAGTCTATGGTTTTACTCCTTTGAAGTCATTTCACAGGCCAGCTGAAGTCATGTTCCAGGAGTACTTTTTTGTGGAATTGGCTAGCATGACCCATAGTGGGAGAGAAATGAATATCATATAAAAGTGTGGACTTGGATGAGGGTGGAACATATAGTTGTCATTTATAAAAGAGATGGCCATCATCAAAGGATAAATCCTGTAAGGAAGAATGAGGGAACAAAGGAGTTGCCTCTTCCATAGCTTTTAGCACACAAAGGACTAGTGGATCTAAGGATGATGAGGATCAAATATAGTCAAAGAGTTTGGCATTAAGGGCATTAATGATAACAGAGTCAGGGAGAATGGCTGCATCTGTGTTGTCAAGAGATGTGTTGATGGAGTTCTTTTGAGAAAGAGTGTTAGCTAGGCCCATTTGGGTGCCAGGGGTGACTTTCTAGATGAGGTCAAAATTGAGAAGGAAAAAGAACCATTGTGCTTGATGTTAAGAGAGTTTGCAAAGGTCTTTGACAAAGAAGAGATTCTTGTGATCAGTGATGATAGTGACTGGGTGAGGTGTGCCTAAGAGATATTGGCATCATTCTTCAAGGGCAAGAATGACAGCCAGTAGTTCTTAATCATAGATGTCATAGTTTTGTTCAGCAGGGTAGAGAGTTTTGAGAAGTAGGCACATGGATGGAGATCACCATTGGTATTAGACTAGAGTAGGACAGCTCTGGCAGTGATTAACGACACATCAGTCATAATGGAAAATGGTCAAGACATGTCAGAAAGAATGAGGACTAGAGCAGAACTGAACTGAGTGATAAGAGAGTGAAAGGCAGTTTTCTGGAGGGAAGTCTATGACCAGAGTTCATTCTTTTGAGTAAGTAGAATGAGAGGGGTGACAAGAGTGAAGAAATTTGGGATAAACTTCTGATAAAAGTTTGCAAAACCCAGGAAACTACAGAACCCCTTGACTGAAGTGGGAGGTCTCCAGTCTTTGATAGCAGTTAGTTTGACTGGGTCCATTTTGAGTTGTTCTTGACCGATGATCATGCCAAGGTATTCCATCTGTAGGGTGTCAAATGAGTATTTGGTGAGTTTGAGAGAAAGTCTGTGTTCTCTAAGGTGTTGAAGAACTCTTCATATATGATCAGGGTGAAGGTTGATGTTGTCTTTTGCATGGATGCCTAGGTCATCCATGTAAATCTTCAGCCAATGCTTGGCTAACATGTCTGCAAATATGTGATTTATGAAGGCTTGGAAAGTTGGTGGAGTGTTGTTGGAATTAAAGAAGATTAAAGTGGGTTCAAAAAGTCCTAGCAGAGTAGTAAATGCTGCTTTCCATTGATCCATTTCCTGGATTCAAATGTTGTTGTATTCTTAGCAGATGTCAAATTTGATGAATAAGATTGATTCTTTCATGTCATTAATGAGGTCTGAGATGAGAGGAAGGAGATATGCATTTTGGATTGTAAAGGAGTTAACATATTGGTAGTCTTGACATGGATAAAGGGAACCATCCTTTTTGGATACAAAGAAAAAGGGGGAGGCTTGTGGGGACTTTGAAGGGATGATGTGACCAGTTTTCAGATGTTCTTCAACAAAGAGACAACAAGCTCCTTTCTCAGTGGGGTTCAGAGAGTAAACTTTGGTGATTTTTGGAACAAAGATTGGTTTGAGTTCAATAGCATAATCATAAGGTTAATGAGAAGGGAGTTTTTCAAACATTTTCTCAAAGAACATGTCTTCATAGTCTTGGCACCATGTCAGGATATTCTATACCTTCTTAACCTCTTTCTAAGCAAGCTGGGTCAGAATGATGACCTTGTTGATCTCATTCCAGGGCAGACTCTTACAAAGAGATACCATAGTATCCTAAAATGGAGTTTTCTTGTTAATACTTACCATTCCAAGGGTCCAATCGATGGTGGGATTCCATTGTTTAAGCTAGGGAATTCCTAGGATGATCTGTCACTTTCCAAGAGTGACAACCATGAGATCAAGATGATCAACAAAGGAGGAGAATTGGACATTTGCTCTGATCTTCCATTTAATAGCTCCTTTTTGGTTGGGAGAGCCATCCACACTATAGGCCATAAGAGGTTTTGGGAGTGGTTTGATCCTTATATAAAAAGCTGGGATAAGGCTGGGATCAATGAAGTTACCAGTTGCTCCACAGTCTGCTAGAGCAACAATTTCAACAATTTTTGGTCTGACTTGTAAGTGAACAGGCAAACAAAGAGTTCTTTCATTTGGTAGTCCTACAAGTACATCTGGGAGAGAAGATGTCAATACATCCCTCCCTATCAAAAATTCTAGACAGTGAGACCAGCAATTTTTTCTTCAGAGAGTTCTTCATTTTTCTCAAAGCACATCTTCAAAGTTTGGAGGATTTTGCTCTCCTTTTTTCCAGAGGTGCAAAGTTGGTTGACATATGTTATGCTAGGCATATCCAAGGGGGGCATTTGACTTAACACTATAGAGGTGGATGCTCACAAAGAGGTCCCACAGCATCTCTCCAAGCTAGCTAAGTGTGAACTGAGAACAGTGGACAAAGGACAATGACAAGGAAGCATTCAGGACTTGAGAATTGCTCAAGGACAGAAAATGGGAATGCAAGATCATGTAGATTCAGTGTAGGGAGTATGAATACATAGTAATTGGTATATAAGTGTTTCAATTGTGAGAGAATAGAACACTATGGAATGCTATGGAATTAGGGGAAACATTGCCATCATAAGAGAGACAGCTGTGAAGCTAATTGTCCAATAAGAGATCAACAGAAGATAGGATAAAAGAAAGGACTGTGGAATCAAGTCATCTGCCAAGAAGAGAAATAATCACATGAGTGAGTCATCAGGAGGAGAAAGGCAAGGTGACAAAATAGCAGTCCAAAGAGCTACTCAGACAAAGGAATAAGCCTGAAAGACAAAGGTTAGAGTTACCACCCAAAGAAAATGTTGGCAGCCTCAAGGATAAGTTGAAGTAGTCAATGAGAAGTTGAAGAGCTAAGAAGGATGATAAGGGTAGAAGAGCATAGCAAAAGAAGAAGAAAAAAATCATAACAACATAAGTGTTGAGGAGGGAAGCAGGCTTTAAGGTTTTGGAGGTAGGACCAGAAGCTGAGGAAGCTGAGGAGGTTTCAGTGGAATGCATGTTCTGAGAGCTGGGTGACAAGGGCTTGATTCTTTTGCACTAGGTGGCACTGTGGCCTTTTTTGCAGTAGTGGAAACAGAGACCTTTCTTGATACATTTGGCACATTCTACAAGAGAGAGTTTCCTAAATTGGACAGCATCCACATCCATGGCATTTGGATCTTTAGATTGCAAGGAGACATGGGAGGAGGCTTGGGTTCCCTTTCTCAGAGCATTGATATGAGTTAAGTGGGTATGAAATGATTTGGCCCTAGCAATCCATTCCTGGGAAGTGGCAGGGATAGTGGCCATGGATAGGATCATTGTAGTGATCCATCAATCCAACCCTCTGGCAAGATGATTAATGAAAGTAGCATCATCAGTGATCTGTGCTTGAGCAGCCAGGTTTTGGAAATCTGTGATGTACTGTTGGAACCCATCAACTTTCAAGTTCTTGTGGGTCTTCTGTTTGAGGTCTAAAAGTTCTTGGTGTGCAGTTACCCTGAGATTATAGTGATAGAAGGTGAAGGTGAAATTGTTCTCAAAGATGTCAATGGTTTTTATGTTGGCAGGGATTCCAGCATTGGCCATGGTGTCATACCACTTTTCAGAGAAGGAAATGCCTCTACCCTTGCTTATCTTATTCAGGGTGGTCATGATGCAAGCAGCTTTGTCATAATACAATTGCTGGTTGATGGAGAAGTATGCTTTCATTGTCTTTATCCATTAAGTGGTGTTAGCTGGATCTTCAGAGAAGTCAGCAAGAAGGGCATTAATAGTTTGAACCAGACTCAAGCTAGATTGACATGGATGGACATGGGACATGAAGGAGGTCTTGAGCAATAGATGGACAATACCTAGAATACATCCCCTACGAATGTAGAGAGCTGAAGGTTCCTATATCTGTAGGGTACTTGAATGCCGACTACAGTCAGTTGACTTGGTTAGGTGCAGACCTTGAAACACAAACAATGGATGTGCTTTTACACTTATGATGTGTCTGACATTCCACTTCAACTCTTTTCTCTCAACTTCTTCTTTTCTCACCATCTTGTCAACAAACTCCACCTTTAATGAACTCATCCAATACACAAACATAGTCAATCTGATGCCCATTACTGTCACTGCCACCAACATGCCCTTTTGTGTGTGGGCCACTAGAGTCTATTGAACCTTGTCAAGACAGAGGATGTGATGGTTGTTGGTTCTCTACCTGATATTCTTGGTAGTGTTGAGAAGGGTGTTAGTGAATGGGACCTTGTCAAAGTTTAGTGTCATAGTGTTCTAATACAGTCTATGGCAATCAAATGACTTCAACTGAGTGAAGGCATAAATGTCAAAGTGTAGCAACCTTTGCCAAGAAAGAGATGGAATCACTTAGAGTATGAAGGTAAACTCCAAGTAAACTTGACTAGGGAGTCATCCCAGACAAGCCCTTTGTCTTTATATACTACCCTAATGCATGTACATGTTGTGACCAAATCTACCAATAAGTCACTAATATGGACAACCCTAAGCCCTAGAGATAAGAGACATAGCTATGCACAGCACAGAAATGAAGAACATGAATCAGATGCATATAAGGCTGTGAACACAGCTAAGAAAAGAAACATAAGTCACACACAAGGTGTGGCAGAATGGAAGAGATGGAAATTAAAGGATGAAACATGTTTCAGAGAAATGAAGGTGAGTCATAGATCAGATTGGGTATGTGCCAGCACTTAAGGTGTGGCCTGGCTGTAACACATATCAAGTTAGCACTTACTGCATAGCATAGCTGTGACCCTTGATAAGATCCTGTCATGATAAGATAACAAAAGGAAAGTGAAAACATAAAGTGAAAATAATGAGACTGTAACACTACCCCCATTCTATGGGTTGGATTCCAGATGGCCCAGGGCAGTAACTTCAACTTCAGGATATGGGTTAAAAAGACCAAAATGCTCTGTGAAGGTTTCTTGAAGAAAGAGGTGAGGATTACATTCATGGAAGAGTTTCAAGATGGCTTGCATGTTGAAATGACCCTTCTTCAATTGCCAAGTATAAGCACTATCATCATATCCAGCCCAATAAATCAGATACTCCCAACTGCAACCTTTGTAGCAGGCATCAATGATATTATCAACCTCATATTCTTCATCTCAGTTCTTGGTGACTAGTACTGGTCCAGGTTCAACAACAGATTGGCCAAAAAGGCATTTCTTAAAAGGTTTTATTTTAGAGACATTAACCACCAGATGGATTTTCATGGTCTATTGTAACTTCAGTCTTATGGCATTGCTGTCAACAAGTTCATCAATCTTAAAGCAATTGATCATAGTCTTCATCAATCCTCATAGACTTCTTCCTTGTCCAGTCCAGTTGCACATATCACTACCAGTATCCTGTCCACTGCATATCCAGACACTCCTGCTATCCTTGACATCGACACCTTTGCTTTCATGACTACTGAAGTGGATACGGGAAGTGAACATGTGCCTGTTGTTGCTAACAACAATTTCCAGCCATACTTAGCTCAAGCATGGGCTAACTTCCAAGCAGACAAGGCCAAGGATCCTGAGAGCAAGTGTGTTTGCTTCAATGAAGTTCAGATCCCATCTTACAGGAGACCTGCACCTACTGTCACCAAGGAAGTCCTATCTCCTAAGTTGCAAAACACCTCTTCATCCTCTAGTTGCTCTTCCAACCTGCCTCCCACTCATCCTACATAGTCCTCTTCTACTCTGGCCAGACCATCCAAGTCTACTTCTCCTCCTATTAATCCAGCCAACATCAATCCAACTCATCCTCCTTCAACTACCAACACCATTCCCACTTCACAATACAAGTACTTGTTCCCTCTCAAAGACAATTTTGCTCCCAAATGAGTTCTCAAATGTGTACTAGACACCAGTGTTTCTATTCTGGTCAAAGACCTCTTTGCTGTTGCTCTAGAGTTCAGGAAGCAGTTCTGTGATCTTATCACAGTAAAACATGTATCCAACACTTCAACTTCAACTCATTTTGCTTATGTGAACAAGCTTGCTGGTCAAGACCCCACACCATTCTTTGAGGAGTTCACTGACTGGATTCTCTGGAATAATAACAGACTCATTGTCACACACCATAATCTTCCTCTTTGAGCCATTGAGGTTAGGATTGGAGGTACTGGGCATACCATCATGTGTGTTTGGATTCTGGATCTGAGATCATCACTATGCCAAAGTGAATCTGGGAGGACCTTGGTTTACCAATCTGATCAGACCACATCATGTGCATGTCCTCAGCCAATACAAGTGTCAATATGACTGTGGGTGTACTCAAGAATCTCAGACTGGACTTCAGTCAAGAGGTTCAAGTGTTAGGGCATTCCAACTTTGACCTTTTGCTTGGTTGACCCTTCCATTGTTTAATGAGTGCTAACACCAAAGACTTCCCTAATAGTTCACAGACAATCATGCTGTAGAAGCTTTCAGCTCTCTACGTTTGTAGGGCAGGTTCTACAGGTATTCTAGGTATTGTCCACCCATCGTTCAAGACCTCCATCGTATGCAGTGTCCATCTGTGTCGATCCAAGTTCAGTCCGGTTCGGGTTATTGGTATCCAGTTAGTCTGCATAGTCCAGTTGATACATAGGTATCCAGGTCAGACATTTTTCATCTATCTCTTTTTGTTCGTTATTGGTTCTCATCTTCTTAGATCTTGTTGTTCCAACCACATGTATCTCTTCTGCTTTGATTTTGGTGGGTTGTCCTGGGATTTGTGGCTGTAGAAAGGTATTCTTCCTTAGATATTCCTGCTTCAAAAGTCCTAGGAAATGCCTGGACTATAAAGCCTTGTACTGTGTGATTGCAATACATCTCTCACTCACTCTCGGTTTTGTTTGTTGTCTGTTCTCCTCTTGTCATTGTCATTGTTCATACTCTCTGTCTTTGTCTATCCAGTTTCTGTTGGACCAGACTCGTTGTTCTCTGCTTGTTTCAATCCGGTTTTTACATCGGATTGCCCTCTCTTTGTGCTAGGTGTCGTCTAGCTACCCCTTCTCACTATAGTACCTACATACAAACCCCTTGGGACAAGCCTAGCTTGCACCACCCTTTTTCTACTGGTCCCCTCTGCTTACAACAGGGTCTCCCTGGACAAGACAGTGGTACCACCTACCCATTTTTCATCTTTACAATGCTTTATGATCTGAATACTGGGAAACAGTATACTCTTCCATAGAGCTTAAAAGTCCAGTCCTAAGACCATCAAAAACCATCAAGTTTGATCCTAGTTGGTCTTGGTCTTTGATGGTCTTGATCTTAGTCTTTGGGTTTTTGAAAAGTCAAGAGACCAGTTGCAACTGGTTGCAACCGACACAGCCACCCCCTAAATATTCTCAGGAATATCCCTAAAATTTCTAGTATTTTTCCCAATTTTTCCTAGTATATTTGACCTACATTTGAGTTATATACTCAGTTATGAAGTTAGAGGGAAAAATAACTAATAAGTACATGGATTTTGGAAGTGAACACATGTATGAATGATTTGTTCACACATATTCTTTATTACCATATGCATATATTTACGTGAATATAGTAAAACATTGGTCAGTAAGTATGAAATGTTCATAGAAAGTGAATAGATACATAGAAGTTGAAAATGGCAATATTTAAATGAGGAGTGAACCAAATTATATGAGTGGGGGGTCATTTTAAAGCTAGAAATCAGGACTACCATTTACCATTGGTTGCAACCGGTCTAGAACTGTTCAAGACCGTCCAGGACCGGTTTTCATCAGTTTTGGTCTTGGTCTTTTGTTTTCTCATTTTTGAAAGACTGGTTGGATCTTGGTCTTTTAAATTAGGCCAAAAGACCGAACCAAACTGGACTTTTAAGCTCCACTCTTCCAACTCATCCTTGGTCAGAAGGATGCCCTTGTTATTGTGAAAAGAAGCAATGCAGCAGTCATCAATTAGTGCTCAAGATGGGTTTTTAGGCATCAATGATCTGCTTCTTAGTCAGGGAGAGTCTGGTAACAAATCCATTTCATTTGACAATCCACATTCACATTCACAATCTTGTGTCTCATCTTTGTTTGTTTTATCTTCACACCTTCGTCTTCTGCCTCTTTCAATCAGACCTATTCCTCCTTCGCTGGACTATCCTTTCTTGTTTTTAGTCCAGACACTTTATCTGCTCTTGCATCCATATATTCATATGATCTTGGTTCTCATTCTCTGGTTTACAAGCCAGTCACTAAAAAAGTTTGATCTGTTATTGCTCTTATCAACAAAGAGTTCTGGATTACTTGGTCTCTTCCAGACAATCTGCTTTCCAGACTAAAACCTTTACCTTCTCATCCTCCTGATTTTGTTCCTGGACTTTGTTTTACACAAGAACACGCTGGCAAATTAGATCTTGACCCTGCAAATTGGCTCTGGCCTGTGAAGTCAAGCTTATTCATTGGTTAATCTATGATCATGAGATGGCTTTTGCTTGGGTTCCCACTGAGTGTGGTCATCTCAATGAACATTACTTCCCTCCCATCAAAATTCCAACAGTTGTACATACTCCTTGGGTCCTCTGCAGTGATCATCACCACCCAAATGGTGTACTATTATAATCTGTTGTTTCTAACTCCTACAGCTTCAATACCCTATCATACATTGATCTTGAGCGGTGAAGGATGGATGATAGAGCTTCTCAACAGACATCCCAAGCAGATTCAAACATGCCTTGGTATTGGACACAACATCTTCAATCAGTTGTTGAGGGTACTAGTTCACCGTGGATTTGCCACATCAAAGAACGGCATCTCCATTGAGGAGCAATTAGGTATATTTCTCTACACCTGTGTAACTGGTCTACCGTCCCAACACATCAGTGAGAGATTTCAACACACAACTGAGACAATCACAAAGTGAGTACTTCAACATTTTTATGGCTATTACCTATCTACCACCCATTAGGTATTTCAAGTGCATGCTTCAGTTTTTTTCTACCTCACCATTCTACACCTCTCAGGTCCAATTTCCAACACAACATACCCCAACTTCACCCATTATTGCCAAAGACCCGTGCTTCCATTTCTTTCAAGATTGTATTGGTGCTGTTGACGGCACACATATCCATGCTTTTGCCACTCTTGAGGACCATACATACATGCACAACCAAAAAGGGTACCTCTCACAAAACTGTCTATTTGTTTGCGACTTTGAATTCTTCTTCACATATGCCCTCACTGGCTGGGATGGCACAACAGCTGATGCAACACTATGAAATGACGCACATACCCATGACTTGTGGATTCCACATGGCAAGTATCTCCTTGCCAACACAGGCTTAGGCACATCAGATGCACTTCTCATGCCATATCAGGGTGTCCAATACCATTTGAAAGAATGGTGTCAGGCCAATCTGAGGTAAATTTCAACTCGTGTTCTACCTGTTTACTAATCAGTTATAACAGACCACAAAACCAGAAGGAATTGTTCAATCTATGACATGCTGCACTTAGAAATGTAATCGAGCGTATCTTTGATGTTTTAAAGCATCAGTTCTGCATTCTCCAGGTCCCCCTTGAATATGACATGTGTATCCAGGCCCGTGTTCCCATTGCACTTTGTGTGCTACACAACTTCATTCACCAATACGATCCAGATGATTTTTTTGACCTAGAACTTGCCAATATCGACCACATTGTTGAAGGTGATGGGGATGGGGATTGCACCATTCTTGGTGATGGGCCTGCAGATGTGGCCAAACGGAGGTAGGCGGATATACAGCATGATAGGATTGCAGAGGAAATGTGGGTAGATTACCGGGAGGAACTATTGCATCGTGGTTTGTAGTACTCATTGCCAATTGATTGTAATCTGGGCACACACGAAGTCAATTGCATCAAGGAGTAAAAAAATATACAATGGTAGATTGTAAAACAACAAAGTATCAAATACCACCTGCGGCCCTTTTCAATGCAATCTCAGCCAGCCATCATTGTAGCCACTGCTTTCTGTCATCCTCATCATACCCAACAAAAAGTGCAGCCTGTCTAGCATTCCGTTCATCAGCAAGAAAATTGTTGATGTCCAGCTGTTGCTCTGATGAGAGCTCTCTGTGCCCACAGACAATCTGCACTACATCATTGAAAGCATTGGATGATGATGGTACGATCATGTGGACAAGATCCCTGACAACCACCATCATCTCTTGCATGATGGATCCTCCCAGTTGTTGTGCTTGTGTGGTTGCCAATAGCAGACATGGACTATTGCATGAACTGTGCTCTGTAAAGGCTGAGGAAGCAGATTTCCTTTTTCTGCTAATGCTGCTACTGGGTGGGGTACTAGAGGGGGCTGGCGATGGTGAAAGGAAAGTGGACCTAGGAATTGCATTGGTGGTAGGGTTCTTAGTGGCAATAGAGGTGGAAGAAAAGGGGGTGTTGGGTACATTGCCATAGTCATCTGGTGGCACATTCAGAAAGGCACTTTAGATGGCATCCGACTGCCTTTCCTCAGCTGTTGTGAGCCAAGGCAGTGAGCCAAGACTAGGGCAGGTTTGCAGGTGGGTGGCATCATCACTGAGCAAGCTGCTGCTAGTACCTTCTGTCATTTGATGCCCTCTTCTGCTGCTGGGTGATAAACATAGGCCCCCCTCCCTTTGTCAGAGATCAGTGGTGTGATGTGATCAAAATGCGTGAACCCTTTGTTTCAAAAGGGCTTTGAAGTAGGGTGGGACTACAATAGTACATTAGTGGGTTAATTCATCAGGATAAAGTGAGTGGCACACACCTTGACGTATCTTTTCCATACATCAGCTTGTTTGAGCATGATGTTTGTGCCATCTTTGTCGCTGTATATAAACCCCAATGTGTTCTTGAGTGAAATCACAGTGTTGTAGTGTTTCCTTATCTGATAGAATATTGGTGATTAAATTGATATGATAACAAGTGAAATAAACTCACAAGAGTGAATCTACACTTGCATGTTTCTGCATCTTTTATGCCTCCCTCAAAATGTGGAAAGTCATTTGCTAATTGTGAGGCAGCCGCAGTCCAAATGGGCTTCTTAAATGAGCCACCATCTTCCATTGGAGGGTGTTTGATGAGAAAAGTGAGCAGAGCAGTTGTTTCTTCATTAGTCCACTTAGCTGCCTGCTTGCATGGCTTCCGACTATGGACACTTGTTGATTTGATGGGGTTGATAACATGTCCATGGGAGTGTAAGGAACGGCTGGATGATACTAATGAGCCATCAGACATTGCTGCTGGATATTAGATACTTGAAGGGTGTACTATGCCTGCCTGCACCTGGTGGTGATCCGGACACTGCTGAGGAGGAGTCCCAAGCACACATGATGTGAAGTGGAAAGTTCTAGCTTTGATTTTTTGTAGCCCGTTCTGGACCTTATCCTTTCATTGATGATCTACCCATAAAGTCTGTCACTGACCATTATCAGAATCCAGACAGTTCCTACCAGACCATTTTGGATAATCCAGGTATTTGTCATTTTATTTAGCATCTCCTGGTTGTACATCATATCCTTCAGCATTTACAAAACATTGGTGCGACTGTCTTTGCCAAAAAGTTTGTTCTCACTGCACCAGATGTGACTATTGTTAGACACAAGTGTACATTTGAGGGTTGTATCTCATACAAGAACAAGGTCCAAAAATCTGTGATTGGCCTGAGTGCCAAAACCTTACTCAAGTACACAGATTCCTAGGTATGTTACAGGGTCATATCCTGACCTTAGTACAAGAGCACAGGAATGCTCTAGATATTATCAAAAATATGTTAGATGTCCACAAGGTCACTGTCTTAACATGTATTCATTTTCATTTCTTCACATCACATGCTTTGGGTCTGGAACCCATTCCCTTATCTCTTATCTATGATGTCATGCCTCAAGGCATACATTATGCAAACCTCATGCTACACCTCATGCTAGCCATGACACATCATGACTCACTTTCACTTATTCATTATCTATGACTCATACCATAGTTGACTCATGGTTACCACATGCATCATTCCTAGTCATATGATCTCTTATTTCTATTGGCTGCCACATCTCTTATCAAGGCTGTGCCTTATCTGTACTGTCATTCCCCTTGCAGCCATATGCTTCTCTCCACATGTTTGACACACATTCTCTTTTATTTCTATTCCTTTATTCTTTGCTGTTTCCTAATACTTATTAACTAGATCTTATCAAGGGTCATAGCCATGTCATACAGTAAGTGCTGACTCAATACATGTTCTAGCCAGGCTGTGCCATAAGTGCTAACATGCTCATGATCTGGTTGCTATGGTTGTTATTCTTCCATTCTGTCACACCTCATGTGTGCATTATGTTCCTTTTATCTTGGCTGTGTCCACAGCTTTACATATCTTTATCTTATGTTCTTCATTTCCATGCAGTACATGGCTATGCTTTCTTATCTATAGGGTTGAGGGTATGCCATATTAGTGACTCATCAGTAGAGACAGTATATAAAGCCAGAGCAGCTTGTGAAACAACCCTATAGCGTCAAGCTACTTCAGGTCGCACTAGACTGCGTAGACTTAAGGAAAGGGGAGGGGGAACAAGACCTTGGTCAGGGTGCTATAGAGGAACACCCAAGAGAACCAGACTGGCATTCCAGCTGGACTCTGGGGGTTTATATACTGTCTACAGGTTTGTATC